>REGO01001307.1:74587-91539 GCA_010120015.1 Rhombomys opimus
TATTACTCAGCAATGAAAAATAAGGAAATCATGAAATTTGCAGGTAAATGGTGGGAACGGGAAACTCAGTAATCCTGAGTGAGTTGTTCCAGAAGCAAAAAGACACACATGGTATATACTCACTCATATAAACATACAACATAGGATAAACCCACTAAAATAGGTACATCTAAACAAACTAAGCAAAAGAGAGGACCCTAACTAAAATGCTCAATCCCCATCCTGAGGATGGACATCAGAAGAAGAAGAAAACGGGAAACAACCTAGGAACCTGCTACAGAGGGCCTCTGAAAGCCTCTGCCCTGCAGACTATCAAAGCAGATGCTGAGCCTGATGGCCAACTTTCGGGCAGAGTGAATGGAATTTTATGTAAGAAGTGGGAAAGAGCAAGAGCTGGAGAGGACAGGAACTCCACAAGGAGAGCAGCAGAATAAGAAAATTTGAACACAGGGTACTTCCCAGAGACTCATACTCCAACCAAGGACTATTCATGGAGATAACCTAGAACCCCTGCACGGTTGTAGCCCATGGCAGTTCAGTGTCCAAGTGAGTTACATAGTAATGGGAAGAGGGACTGCCTCTGACATAAACTGATTGGCCTGCTCTTTGATCACCTCCCCCTGAGGGGGGAGCAGCCTTACCAAGCCATACAATATGACAATGCAGCCTCTTCTGATGAGAACTGATAGTCTAAGATCAGAAAGAAGGAGAGGAAGACCTCCCCCATCAGTGGACTTGGGGAGGCGCATGCATGCAGAAATGGAGGGAGGGTGGGATCGGGAAGGGAGGAGGGAGGAACTTATGGGGGGATACAAAATGAATAAAGTGTAATTAATAATAATAATAAGAAAAGAAAAAATCTGTAGAATCAAGAGGTAGAGCCAGTTTAATCAACACAAATGTACAACAAAAGTGATTATAGAAGAAGCAGCCATGAATACAAGAGGAAGGGTTGACATACAAGGAGTAGGGAAGGAGAGGAAGTTAGAAGTGGTGAATATAAACTGTACACAGTTATTAAACTATCAAAAATCCAATAGTCTCAATTAATTAATATTCCAACAACAAAAATATTCTACTTATCATTATGTCTTAAATGGATAGTTTATTTCTCGCCTTAAAATCTCTGCCAAAGTGTTTGTGTCTGTCCTTGGTTAATGACTGTTTATTTGAATTGTTTGCCATAGTCAGTGTCCCAGCAGAAAGGATTTGAGTTGAAACAGACACTTATAATAATTCACTCTCATTCATATGACTGGCATCAAGTAGTAACAGAACCTCAAAAAACCTTTCAAGAAAAATATGTGAGTTACCAAGAAAATACTGATACTTTGCTTAGAGTGTGTGTCATTGGCATAAATAATTCAGTTACACAAAGAATGGTTGTAGAGAGCTGAGGTTCAGACGCCATTACAAGATGGCGCCGGCATCCAGTCTCTGTACTGGTAACAACCTCTAAGAGCACATGTGCGGGTTGCAAAAGCGCCCCAAGCCACTTCCCCACCCCGGGCCATCAGACGGGTATGAGTAAGCAGCCAATCAGGGTATGACACGTCACTCCACGTCACATAAGTGCGGTCGGGGCTTATTTAAGCAGCACCATTTTGGGGCCTGGAGTCTCCTCCTTTCATTGCGTGGTAATAAAGCCTGCTGCAGAAGGATCCTGTCGTCCGTGTGCGTTCTTGCTGGCGAGACGGTTACGCGGGTCACAACAAATGGTATTTATGAATCACATAATTTAGGGCTGGTTCTGGGAGTGAAACAAAACAGTCTTGCACTGAGGGAGCTATCTGTCTCCATGTATTGTTTCATGTATGTAAAGCAAGACATATTAATGTTCTACATCTCAAAGTTCTCTGTGCTACAAGCTTTTCCCATCTGCCTGCACAATATCCATGTGCACAGTCATTATCACTAAGTCTTACATCAGGCTTCATGCTGCACTTATTTAGAAATAGAACATCCCCCAACTGTGTTATTTTGTCATCTACATCTGCCCTATTGATGTGTGGTGAAACTTTGAGGAGATGTGGTCTTGTGGGAATTTTAGCTTCTTGGGGGAAGCAGTAGGAAGGAAGAGAAGGAACCTAAAACTTCCTCTGCTCTTTTTCATTTCTGGTCATAAGGTAAAGGCTCCACTTACCACATAAAAATGAAGATCAATACCCTTGTCCTTGGACTGAACCCTCTGAGTCTGTGTCAAAAGAATTAAATGTTCTTCTTTTGTTTAACCATTTATGTCATGTGTATGTTAGTTACACTGATGAACACCTAAATCAAGGTGAAGAATTAGCATAAGTACTACTTTTGATCATCAGGATCACTTTTTACAACTGGTTATGTGTCATTATACATTTCCTATCATCTTCTTAAATGAGATAACCTTGCTTCAGAAATTTTCATAGCTACATTCTCCATTAATTCTTACTGTTATGCTATGGTATAAAGGGATTCAGGAGCTAGAGAGATGTCTCAGTAGTTAAGAGTACTTACTACTCTTAAAAATGCAGAAGGTATTTATCAGCTGAAGGAGTTCCCTGGTAGAATTTTTGGGGTCACTCAGGTATACTATCATATCATCTGCAAATAGTGGTACTTTGACTTCTTCCTTTCTGATTTGTGTTCCCTTGATCTCCTTCAATTGTCTTATTGCTCTAGTTAGGACTTCAAGAACAATGTTGAAAATATGGAGAGAGTGGACAGCCTTGCCTTGTCCCTGATTTCAGTGGGAATGATTTAAGTTTCTCTCCATTGAGTTTGATGTTGGCTATAGGCTTGCTGTATATCGCCTTTACTATGTTTAGGTATGTGCCTTGTATCCCTCATCTCTCCAAGACTAAGTATGAATGGATGATGGATTTTGTCAAATGCTTTTCAGCATCTAAGGAGATTATCATGTGGTTTTTCTCCTTCAGTTTGTTAATATGGTGGATCACATTGATGGATTTCCATATATTGACCCACCCCTACATACCTGGGATGAAGCCTACTTGTTCATAGTGGAAGTTTAATTCGTAATAGCCAGAAGCTGGAAACAGCCCAGATGCCCTCAGTTGAGGAATGGATACAGAAATTGTGGTACATCTACACAATGGAATATTACTAAGCCATAAAAAACAGGAAATCATGAAATTTGCAGGTAGATGGTGGAAACTGTAAAAAATCATCCTGAGTGAGGTATCCCAGAAGTAGAAAGACACACAGGGTATACACTCACTCAAAAGTGGATACTAGACATATAATATAGGATAAACATACTAAAATCTGTACATCTATATAATCTAATCAGGAAGGAGGTCTCTGGCTAAGATGTTCAATCCCCAATCAGAAAGGCAAAGAGGATGGACATTGGAGGAGGGAGAAAACAGGGAACAGGACAGCAGCCTACAACAGAGGACATCTGAAAGGCTTTATCCTGCAGGATATCAACACAGATGTTGAGACTCATAGCAAAGTTTGGGCAGAGTGCAGGGAATCTTATGAAAGAAGTGGGAAATAAGAGGACAGGAGCTCCACAAGGAGAGCAACAGATCCAAAAAGTCTGGACACAGGTGTCTTTTCTGAAACTGATACTCCAGCCAAGGACCATTCATGGAGATGGCCTGGAACTCCTGCACAGAGGTAGCCTATGGCAATTCAGTATCTAAGTGGGCTCCATAGTAATGGGGACTCGGACTTTCTCTGATATGAACTGATTGTCCTGCTCTTTGATCACCTCCCCATGAGGGGGGAGCAGCCTTACCAGGCCACAGAAGAAGACAATGTAGCCACTCCTGATGAAACCTGATAGACTAGGCTTAGAGGGAAGGGGAGGAGGACTTCCCTTATCAGTGGACTGGGAGAGGGACAAGGGTGGGGAAGAGGGTAGGTGAGATTGGGAGGGGAGGCGGGAAGGAGGTACAGGGGGATACAAAGTGAATAAACTCTAATTAATAAAAATAATTAAAAATTTAAAAAATTGCATCCCTGATTTCATGTCAGAGACAGTCCCTGTTCCTCTTACTAGGGAACCCATTTATATACTGAGCTGCCATGGCTTACATCTGAGCAGGAGTTCTAGGTAATATCCATGAATGGTTGTTGGTTGGAGTATTAGTCTCAGAAAAGACACCTGTGCCCAGATTTTTTGGTTCTGTTGTTCTTATGGAGTCCCTGTCCTCTCCAGGTCTCACTATCTACCCCTTCTTTATAAGATTCTTTGCACTCTGACCAAAGGTTGGTTATGAGTCTCAGCATCTGCTTTGATACACTGTTGGGTAGTTTTTTAGAGACCCTCCCTAGCAGTGGACTTGGTGAGGGGCATGGGAAGAAAGGGAGAGAGGGTGATACTGGAAGGGAATGAGGGAAGGAGCTATAGCTGGGATACAAAGTAAATAAATTGTAATTAATATAAAAAGTAAAAATTTAATAAAAAATAAATTAAAAAAAATGCACCCGTGACACTGTTAAAAACATTATGCTATACTCGTAGACAGGAGCTTAGAGTAACTTTTATCAAAGGAGGCTTCACCCAGCAACTGATGGAAACAAATGCAAAGAACCTAGCCAAACATTAGACAGAGTTTGAGAATCTTGTGTAAGGGGTTGAGAGGGAGTAAGAATTAAAGGAGTCAGAGGGGTCAAGGTCACCACATGAAAACCTACAGAATTAACTAAACTGGGACCATAGGGGCTCACAAAAACAGAACTGCCAACCAGAGAGAAAGCATGGGACTGACACAGACCACCTGCCATCAGCATGCATGTAATAGTAGTGCATTCAGGGCAGCGACTATCTCTGACTCTGGCCTACCTTTTGATCTCTTTTCCCTAATTGGGCTGCAACCCTTTCCCCTAATAAACCTCCCATGTGGAATCGGTCATGATTTGTGAACCCGCCGTGTAACTCTCTTCCGCATGATTCTAGCAGCTTATATTTCTGTGATCCTCACTATGCTATCTGAATTTTATCATCGTCAAATTACATTTAGCTCTATTATTTTGTTTGTTTATGCATTTTCTTTATTATTTGAGACAAGTATTTATTATAGTGTGCCCATGCTTTCTTCCTTATATTTGTATAAATCTAGGACACTAAAAGTACTTTGCACATAATGTCTTTGTGCAAAAACAATTGAATATGAAATCTTTCTTTTAAATAATGAATGAAAGTAATTTCTGTTGTTTCTAAATAGGTCACACGTCTGCTAGAACATAAATCGGGTTGATTATTGCTATGTTATCTGATTTGTCAACATTAGTGGGGTTGAGCGTTGAGAATTTACACAGGAGAGATCTTGTCTTATGATCATAGCTGAAATTATGGCAATATTTGTATTTCAATGCTTTCTTTTCAAAGGACAATAAGTCTGAGGAGCATCATAAGTTTTTATGTTTCTAAGTAAGATATTAATAATGAATAGGTTTTTCATTATTTAGTAGTTATTCAAACACAGAAAGATTTATAAGCCTAAAAATCAATAAAAAATATAAAGACAATTTTACCAAATTTATACAGCCCCTACTCTCTCCCTGGAACTGTGTAAACTGTGTAAATTATTATATATATATATATATATACATATATATATGTATGTATGTATCAATTAAATTAGTGTACTTCATATATTAGAAAAAAACAATAGTCTCTTTCAGTTATGATAACTAAGACATGTTATTTTGTTCAATTCCAAGATTAAGAATAAAGTATAAGTTTGAGAGAATAATGAAATTTTGTTAGGCAAAAAATTACTGGAAAGAATATGAAATTAGGATAATAAATTTTATTCCATGTTTTTCAGATAAATAAGTTTGTGTATTTATAATTTAGCTGTTTTTCATTTAAATTATAATGTTAATATTAAGAATGATATAAAACTAAACATTCAAAGTGATGTTAATGATGTTAGCTCTATCCTAATAATGAATTTTAAAAATGTTAAGATATTTTTTCTTTGTCTATGTTGGTATGTGAAAATTTTAACAGAAAAGTGTAAAACACATATTTTGATTGTGTAATCCTATAACTGAAATGCTGAGAAGGAGATGTAGTATTTGAGTCTGTAACCAAACAAAATAAACCAGAATAAGACAATAAAATTTAATTTCAAATAGAAAAAAATGTTTTAGTTACTATTCACTCCCTAATTTACATATAAATATTTGATAGGTGTACCTAGATAGATTATAAATTGAAAATAATTTCCATTGAATCTTGAATCCTGACAATATATATTGACTGTAAATCATGGCTTACCTACCTATTACATACATTATAAAATCTACAATGAATGTGAAAAGTCTATAATGAATGTGAAAAAATTCTGAGTGAGTTATCTCAGAAGCAGAAAGACACACAGGGTATATACTCACTCATAAGTGAATATTTGACATATAATATAGAATAAACATACTAAAATCTGTACACCTAAGAAAGCTAATCAGGAAGGAGGACTCTGGCTAAGATGCTAAATCCCCATTCAGAAAGGCAGAGGATGGACATTGGAGGAGAGAGAAAACAGGGAACAGGACAGGAGCCTACCACAGAGGCCCTTTGAAAGGGTCTACCCTGCAGGGTATCGAGGCAGATGCTAAGGCTCATAGCCAAACTTTGGGCAGAGTGCAGGGAATCTTATGAAGAAGTGGGAGATAAGAGGACAGGAGCTCTACAAGGAGAACAACAGATTCAAAAAGTCTCGGCACAGGGGTCTTTTCTCAGACTGATACTCCAGTCAAGGACCACTCATGGAGATGGTCTGGAACCCCTGCAGAGAGGTAGCCTATGGCAGTTCAGTGTCCAAGTGGGTTCCATATTAATGGGGACAGGGACTGTGTCTGACAGGAACTGATTGTCCTGCTCTCTGATCACCTCCCCTTGAGTGGGAGCAACCTTACCACGTCACAGAAGAAGACAATGCAGCCATTCATGTTGAGACCTAATTGACTAGGGTCAGAGGGAAGGGGAGAAGGACCTCCCTTATCAGTGGACTGGGAGAGGGACATGCATGGGGAAGAGGAAGGGTGAGATTGGGAGGGGAGGTGGGAGAGAGTTAGAGGGGGGATACAAAGTGAATAAACTGTAATTAATAAAAATAATTTTAAAAAAATTCTCATAAGACAGAAGGTGATATATACAAATAAGAACATACCACCAGACAGGCCACTAGTGAGTCCAGAGATAGCACTGAGTACCGGACTTGAGTTCTAGTCCAAGTATCCATGCTAATAAGTTTGGAATAAATCTCCAGCTTTCATATAAAGGAGAAAACAAGATGGATCCCTGGGTCTTGTTCCCAGCAGTCTACCTGACTGGTCCTAATCCAACTAGGCTCTGTCTCCATCAAACAAACAAAAGAGAAAGAGAGAGAGCCAGTATTTGAGGTTGTTCTCTAATTTTAACACACCCATAAGCACACACAGACAAACACACACACACACACACAAATGTATGTGTACAGCATACCATCTGAAAATACAGAATTTGTGAAATTAATGTTTAGGAAACTTTGCAACCTACAATATTTCTATATAATGCCATCTGTTCCTGAGACGCAATGACAGCAAATACATTTAAAATATAAATGTATACATGTATTTATTGGTATAAATATTTTATATATTTCACTATCCATATAATGTAAAATTATAAAGTTGTGTGTGTGTGTGTAATTATGCAATGCCTTGATTTGACATTTTCTTTTTAACTTCATAGTTACATGATTTCTCCTATCCTATCCTCGCTTTCAATTCTTCATTAAAACCACTTCTTGCTCCCTTGTAGATTCGTGGCTCATTTTTCCTTTATTTCTCTTAGGTACATGTTTCTATGTATATATCTATATATGCATAGGTTTATATATCATTGTATTCTTTCTACATAATTTGCTTTAAACATGTAATATTATATTCATAGTCAAATACTCCAAAAGGGTATTTGTGTTTACTTATTTTTAAACACATTAACGGATGACCAACCTGTGTCAAAACTATCTCTGCAACATTTCTTATATTGTCCTGCATTGTATCACCCCTAGATATTGACAATGTTATTCAAATTATGAATTCCTTTCTCTTACTATCTTGGTCAACCCTTCAAAAGATTTCTAGACACTGATAGTAAATATTTTCTCTAACCTATAAAAAGTATTATTATTATTAATCTATATATCAGAAAATTTCAGTATTCCTGAACTTGCTAGTTTGTCTCCACCTTCATTTTCACTCTTTGAAAAACTTAGGCCTCTGAATTCTTGGCCATAATCTTATCACAATTACATTGAGCTAAATTATGTTCCATGAATCTCCTCTGTAGAAATAGAGTTTTGTGCTTTGCTAAACTTAGATTGTTCTGACTTCTTGGATTAACTAGTTGCAATTCACTTTCATTTCCTCTGTTAACTCTCTAGGGTTTGAGAGTTCATTATAAAAGCTAGTTCAAAAAATATCCTAGCTGGGGTGTTGATATGCTTAGCCTGTACAATGTGTGCCTGCCATCAACCCTGATTTTTTTCCACTTTGCTCATTTGATAAAAGGAGAAAACTAATTCCCAAACATTGTTCAAGTCTCACCCCCACACCCATATAACCATACATAAATGACGAAAAGACTAATAAAACCAAGACTGTTATCATGACCTTAGATTATGATAAAGTAATGTGATTTGGGGTATAAAGAATATTTTATCATTACTTCTAATATTATTCTTAAAAAGTAAATGAAATTGAAAATATAAATCTATAAAAAACAATCTATAAATTTCTCTTGAGGCATATTTACCAAGAAAAAATTCCTTGTATAATATAAATTACTGTGAGAGAAAAATAAATTTTTAGGGTTATAAGGAAATTTTGCTAGTAGCAAATTGACTGAGAGTTTCACTGGTTCAAATATATTTCAGGTACTTTTGTAATACTAAGAGAATTGGCTCCTGTCAAAGATTAGGGCTATGATGACCAGTAAGTAATATTGCTATAATTTGTAGTTGAAGAGTTTTTTCTTCTTTGTTGATACATTTAATTTCTTTTATTTTGATAATTATTTCATAATTACATCATTTCTCTTTCCCTATTTTCCCTTTAAACTCTTCCATAAACTACTTCTTGCTCCCTTGCAGATTCATGGCCCCCCTTTTCATTTATTTCTCTTATGTACATGATTATTATGTATTTTATGTATTTCTGTTATATATATATACCTATTCATAAGTAAAGAAATACAACCTGTTCATTCTGCATAATGTTACTTGTATATATGTTCTCAGGACTTTAAATTTGGTATTGGATAACCAATTTGGGTACTTTCCCTGAGGAAGACTGTTCCTCCTGCTTTAAGCTATACTGTTTCCTGCAGTACACCCTCCCTGCCCCAGGAGTTGTTTTGTAGACTGGGCTACACAATTCAGCATTTTGATTGGTTTTTGTTTTTCTGTAATACTCATGTGATAGAAAGATACATTTCTCTGATGAGTGTGAAATTTGACAATCAGAATGTGTCTGTACTTACTCATTATCTTAGTTTACATTTTCTTCTTTTAATGCACCACAGTTCATGCTGAGAAGTCCCACAACTATCTGAGTATCACCCACTGCAAACATCTCCACCTGTGAGACGCTACCTAAGGTTGTCCTGTATCATAGACTCTAACTACCTTTGTAATGCATCCAAGGAAAAATGGTTTCCAAGCCTTAAAGGAAATGCTTGTTCACAAAGAATGCAGGACACTTATCTTTCTCCTTTTCTTTTCATTTTTATTCTTCTCCCGTATATTACATATTGACCACAGTTTTCACTTCCTCTTCTCCTCCCACTCTCTACACTGCCTGTCTTACTCCCCCACCCCATAAGACTCACTTCTCCTCAGAAAAAAAAAAAAAACAAAAAACAAAACAGGACTCCCAGAGATACCAACCGAATTCTGCATAACAAGTTACAATAAGACTAAGCACATATATGCCCATATCAAGGCTGGACAGGCAAAGGCTCCCCAAAACAGGCCAAAGAGTCAGAGAGCCCCCTCACACTCACTATATTAGGATTTCCACAACAACACCAAGCTGCATAACAATAACATGCATGCAGAGGGCCTAGCTCTGACCCATATAGACTCTCTGATTGTCCCTTCAGTCTTGGTGAGGCCCATGAGCCCCGCTTAGTTGATTCTCTGCGACATGTTCTTGTGGGGTCCTCAGTTCTTTTCCTCTGACTGTCCTTTCTCCCCATCTTCTAAAGGATTTCCCAAGATGTACCTAATGTTTGGCTGTAGATCTCTGAATCTGCTCCTATTAGTTTTTGGATGAAGCATCTCTGATGACAGTTATGCTAGGCTTCAGTATACAAGTAGAGCATGGCATCATCAGGAATCATTTTATTGACTTTTGTTTTTCTTTAGTCGTGTTTGGTCCTTATCCTAGGTTTCTGGGGGTATCAAGCCTCTGGTTCCTGGCCATCCAGGCAGCATCAGGCATAGGCTCCCTCTTGTGACATAGGCTATAAGTTGGCCCAGTCATTGGCTGGCTACTCCCACATGTTCTGTGCCATCTTTTATTTATTTTTTTATTAAATTTTAATTTTTTTACATTAAATACATTTTATTTGCTTTGTAACCCATCTGTAGCTCCCTCCGTCATTTCCTCCCAATCCTACCCTCCCTCCCTTATCTCCTCCCATGCCCTTCCTCAAATCTACTGATAGGGGAGGTCCTCCTCTCCTTCCATCTGACCCTAGATCATCAGGTTTCATTAAGACTGGCTGTTACCCTAGCACATCTTGCAAAAAGGGCAAATTGTAGTTCCACAGGTTTTGAGGCTGGTTTGATGCCCCAGTCCTACCACTGGAAGCCTTTCTGGTTACAGAAATGGCCAGTTCAGGCTCTGTACACCTCGTTATCAGAAGTCTTCACTAAGGTCCCCAGGGAGGATGCATTTCTGTAAGTTTTAATCACCACTAAAGTGCTCTCCCAGTTCCAGTTTTTCTCTGCCAGTATTTTCCTCTCCATCTCTTCCCCTACCTGATTGCTCCTCTTCCCATCCCAACCCACACTGACTCTGCCAGGAATTCATCTTTAATAATGATAAAAACATGACATATGACCTGCTTCCAAATTTGTGTATTATGTAGGAATATAGAGTAAGAAGGGAAAAGGGGGAAATATAAATTCCTTCATGTCTTCCAATAGAAGGAAAGGAAAAAGAAAACATGGACAAAATATAAAGTAGAATTTACATTAACAGCTTTCATACCTGATATTCTCAAACCTTTTTATACTTTCTTTTCCATAATGTTTGGATACTAGTGAAAATGAGCTCTGGAGAAATATGTTTGGTTACAGGTGATATTGCCTCAGTGAACTAGGTGAAGCCATTTATAAAGTACTAATGAACATCACTTCTATTCTCCATCTTACTACTCACTAAAATTACATGCTAATGGAGGACATTAGCTTATTGAAAAAAATAAAAATAAAATGGAAGTGTGATAGAACTGCTGACCCTTGAATAGTGGCTCCCTCCAATTGGTTCACATATCTTAAATAACATGAACAAAGTATACAGTGGTATGCTTTCTCTCTGGTATACAATACACTGGAACAAGCACCAGTGCATCATAATTTATGCAAATATATAAAGGGCACCCACCATTAAATTAATATGTAGAAAATAAGATACTAAAGAAGATATGATGATCTCCAGATAATGCATGGATATTTAATAGCTCTATTACTAATTAAATGTGGAAATACAGAATGCATAGTTTATTTCAACACAGATGTCTCTAGTAATTTAATTCCATTATTGCAACCTATAAATGGTTGTTTTTATTAGAAGGTAATAGTGTCTATTATTTCTATAAGTAAAGCCATATACTTAATGAGAGTTAGGAAATTATTAACTGAATGTAGAGTTTGCATAATATACTGGGTTAGTATGCTCCTTTCTGAAACCACATTCTAGACCAGACCTTCATAAGCTTCAAGGGCGTTGGAATCTTACTTAAGTTTTTAATGATAAACTATGACTTTGCTTGCCATTTTAGTTTCAATTACGTGGGATAACTTTGACAACCTATTGCATTAATACTTCCTGCTCCACAGACCTCTTATTGAAATCTTTAAGAAAGGTATCCAAAATTCTGAATAATGCAAAAACTCTGTCTTTTTTTGAGACAGAGTTTTTCTGTGTAGCCTTGGCTAGCCTTAAACCCACAGATACCAGCCTGCCTCTACCTTCCTGAGTGCAGGGATTACATATATAAACATATGTATGTATTCTGTGTTTATGTGTGTGTGAGAGAGAAAAAGAGAAACACCTATTAAAACACAAAATCAGAAACCAAAATATATAAGCAAAGACAAATTTGTTTAAAACAATTCTCATAAGGAAAAAGAAACTCAAAAAAATAACTGAGTTATTATTATTACGATTACTATTATAATTATTATTTATTCACTTCATATCCCAGTTGTAGCGCTCTCCCTCTCTCTTCCTCATCTCTTCAAGGTCCCACCCTCCCTTCCTCTTTCCCACTATCACCCTTTCCTAGTCTACTCAGAGGGGAAGTCCTCTTACCCAACTTTCTAACCCTAGCCTATCAGGTCTCATCAGGACTGTCTGGATGCTCTTCCTCTCTGTGCTGGCAAGATTGCTCTGCCAAGGGAAAGTGATCAAAGAGCAGGCAAAGGAGTTCATGTCAGAGACAGCCCCTGCTCCCCTTACTAGGACACCCACAGGGCAAATGAGCTGCCATGGGCTACATCTGAGCAGGGGGTTTTGGTCTTCATGCATGGTTGGTGTATCAGTCTCTCCAGTACCCCCTGGGCCCAGCATCTTTAGCTTTGTTCATCACCGTGTAAAGCTCCTGTCCCATTTGGGTCTTTCTATCTCCTTCTTCTTCCATAAGAGTCCGGAAACTCTGCCAAAAGTTGGCTGTGAGTAATTGGATCTGCTTAGATTTCCTGCAAGGTAGCTATCAGCCTTATAACATAGAATAAACATACTAAAATCTAGAGACCAAAAGAAGCCAAACAACAATTCATGGATAAAACCTAGACACGCTGCACAGATGTAGCCCACGGCAGCTCATTATCTAAGTAAGTTCCCTAGTAAGGAGTCAGGGATGAATTTACACTGACATGAACTCAGTGGCTGGCTCTTTGAACCCCCCCTACCTGCCCCAAGGGGGAAGCAGCCTTTCCAGGCCACAGAGGAGGACAATGCAGCCAGTCTTGATGAGACCTGATAAGCAAGGTTCAGATGGAAGGAGAGGAGGACTTCCTGTATCAGCAGACTTGGAGAGGGGCAGGGAGGCGAAGAGGGAGGGTGGATGGACTTGGGAGGGTATGAGGGAGGGGCTACAGCTGGGATAAAAAGTGAATAAACTGTAATTAATATAAAAATTAAAAAAAAATATCAATGCAAAAAAGAAAAAAAAAAACGTTTAATTCTCATTCACTGTGGACAGCCTTGTCTTATCCCCGGTTTCAGTGGAATTACTTTAAATTTCTCTTCCTTTAACTTGATGCTAGTATTGGCTTGCTGTATATTGCCTCTATTGTATTCCTGTTCTCTTCAAGACTTTATACATAAAAGAGTGTTGGATTTTGTCAAAAGCATTTTTTTTTGCATCTAATGGGATGATCATGTGGCTTTTTTTCTTTTAGTTTGTGTATATGGTAGCTTACATTGATGGATTTTCATATGTTGAACCATCTCTGAATTCCTGAGATGACGCCTACTTGATCATGGTGGATGATATTTTTGATATGTTCCTGGATTCAGTTTGCAAGTATTATTGAGTATTTTTGCATTAGTGTTCATATGAGAGATTGCTTTGATTCTTTTTTTATAATTAATTTTTTATTTTTTTAATATTAGTTACAGTTTGTTAACTTTGTATCCCAGATGTAGCCTGCTCCCTCATTCCCTCCGAATCCCACCCTCCCTCTCTCATCTCCTCCCTGACCCTTTCCAAGTCCTCTGATAGGGGAGGTCCTCCTCCCCTTCCATCTTACCCTAGCTTAACAAGTATCTTCAGGACTGGCTGCAATGTCCTCCTCTGTGGCCTAGCAAGACTGCTCCGCCTCGGTGGGGGTGAGGTCAAAGAGATAGCCATTGAGTTCATGCCAGAAATAGTCCCTGTTCCCCTAACTAGGGAAAAAACTTGGATACTAAGCTACCATGGGCTACACCTGTGCAGGGGTTCTAGGTTATATCCATACATGGTCCTTGGTTGGAGATACAGTCTCATAAAAGAACCCTGTACCCAGATATTTTTGGTACTTGTGGAGCTCCTGTCCTTTATTTTTTCCCTTACCCAGTGGTCATTGAATAGAGAGTTGTCAGTTTCCATGGATTTGTAGAAATTTTGTTGTTTTTCTTTTTGTTAAAATCAAACTTTAATCCATGGTGGTCTGATAAGATACAAGGTGTTATGTCAATTTTCTTGTACCTTTTAGGATTACTTTGTGACCTAGTATATGGACAGTTTTGGAGAATGTTTCAAGAGGTGCAGGGAAAACATATATTTTTCTGTGTTTGGATGAAATGTCCTGTAGATATTGGTTAGCTCCAACTGACTGAAAATGCAGGTGAGTTTTGTTATTTCTCTGTTTAGTTTCTGTCTTGATGATCTGTCATGTGGTGAGAGTGTGGTGTTAAAGTCTCCTCCTACTACTGTGTGGGATTCTATGTGTGATTTAAGCTTTAGTAAAATTTCTTTCATAAATGTGGGTACCCTTGCATTTGGGTCATATATGTTCAGAATTGAGATGTCATCTTGGCATATATTTCCTTTGAAGAGTATGAAGTGCCCTTCTTTATCTCTTTTGACTAATTTTGTTAGTCAAAATTTTGTAATTATTTTATTTGTAATAATTTATTCACTTTGTATCCCCACTGTAGCCCACTCTCTCATCTCCTCATAGTCCCATCTACCCTCCCTCTTCTTCTCCTATACTCTTTCCCTAGTCCCCTGATAGAGGAGGACTTCCTCCCATTCTATCTTACCCTAGCCTACCAGGTCTCATCAAGGTTGGCTGCATCATCATTCTTTGTGGCCTGGAAAGGCTGCACCCCACAGGGGGTAGATGATCAAAGAGCCTGCACTGAGTTCATGTCAGAGACAGCCCTTGCCCCCCTTACTAGGGAACTCACTTGGAATCTGAGCAACCTATGGGTTACCTTTGAACATATGTCTAGGCCTTCTCCATGCACGGTCCTTGGTTGGAGTAACAGTCTCTGAAAGACCCTTTGGGTGATCAGAATGGCAAACAAAAAACTCAAGGGATGACATATGATGTAGAGGTTGTGGAGCAAAGGGAACCCTCCTCCATTATTGGTGGGAATGCAACCTTGTACAACCAGTTTGGAAATAAAGCTGGCACTTTTTCAAAAAATAGGAATAGTGCTTCCTCATGATCCAACTATACTGCTCCTAGGCATGTATCCAACATATGCCCCACCGTATAGGACATTTGCTCAACCATGTTCTTAGCATCATTTTTTTAATAGTCAGAAGCTGGAAACAATCCAGATGTCCTTCAGTGGAGGAACGGATACAGAAATTGTAATAAATTTACACAATGGAATACTCTGCAGCAATTAAAAACAAGAAAATCATGAAATTTGCAGACAAATAGTGGGAACTAGAAAAGGTCATCCTAAGTGAGGTAACCAGGAAGCAGAACAGCACATATGCTATATACTCATTCATCAGTGGATATTAGCCATGTAATATAGGATAAACATACTAAAATCTGTAGTCCTAAAGAAGCTAAACAACAAGGAGGATCTTAGGGAAGAGGCCTATACCTCAAGCAGAAGGGCAGACAGGATAGGCATCAGAAGTAGGACAAGGATCCAGATTGCTTCTTGAGTCCATTTTCTTGGAAAACTTTTTCCAGTCTGTTATTCTGTGCTACTACTCATCTTTGTTGTTGAGGTGTGTTTCTTGTATGCAGCAGAAGGATGGATCCTGTTTTCTCAACAACTCTGTTGTCCTTTTATTTGCTAATAAAAGTCCATTGATGTTGAGAGAAATTAATGACCACAGATTGTTGATTGCTGTTATTTTGATGTTAGTTGTGTTACTGTGGGTGTGTTGTGTGTGTGCTCACTTCTATTCTTTTTGCTTTTGTGGAATTACTTATTTCCTGTGTTTTCTTAGATGTACTTACTCTCATTAGGATGGACTTCTTCTAGTATTTTCTGTGGAGCTGGATTTGTGAATATATGTTGTTTATACATGGTTTAGTCTTGGAATATCTGGTTTTGTTTTTCCATCTATGTTGATTGAGAGTTTTGCTGAGTATAGTAGGCTGGGCTAACATCTATGGTCTCTTAGGATTTGTGAGACATGTGCCCAGGCCCTTTTGGCTTTTTGGATCGTTGATAAGAATTTTAGTGTAATTCTGACATGTCTGCCTTTGCTTATTGCTTGGCCCCTTTCTTTTGCAACTTTTAGTACTCTTTCTGTGTTCTGTAGGATTACTGTTTTAATTGTTATGTGGTGGGAGGATTTTTTTCTGATCCAAATTAATTGATGCTCTATATGCATCTTTTATGTTTATAGGCAACTCTTTCTTTAGGTTGGGGAAATTTTCCTCTATGATTTTGTTGAAATCATAGAGTCTTTCTGGATAGAGTCTTTCATAGGCCCTCTGTGGTGGGCTCCTGTCCTGTTTCATGTTTTCTCCGTCTTCCAATGTCCATCCAATTTGCCTCTCTGAATGAGGATTGATTATCTTACCCAGGGTCCTCCTTCTTGCTTAGCTTCTTTAAAACATACAGATTTTAGTATGTTTATATTATATGTCGGATATTCATTTATAAGTGAGTATATACTGTGTGTGTCTTTCTGCCTCTGGGATAACTCCTTTAGGATTAAATTTTCTAGTTCCCACTATTTGCCTGCAAATTTTATAAATTTTTGTTTTTCATTGCAGAGTAGTATTCAATTGTGTAAATGTACCACAATTTCT
>REGO01001308.1:9568-36071 GCA_010120015.1 Rhombomys opimus
TGCATAGAGAAACCCCTTTTCGAAAGAAAAAATGAGAATCCCACCACCTGCCTTCCAACTACCTGCCTTGAGACTGCCTGCCTTCTAACCACATGCTTTTCTACCAATGCTTTCCAATCCTTTACTTTCCAACTGCCTGCCTTTCCATCACCTGCTTTCCAAATACCCGTTTTCCAGCCACCTGCTTTTCAACCACCTGCTTTTGGGGAACACTCTCTAGCATCTGTGTCAGTCTTCTTACCAAAAACAAATGTTTTCAGTTGTAACAGCTATGTTACTTGCCACTTGGCAGTGGCAGCAAGGTGCTTAGACGCTTGGTTAAGTGACCTCGTCATTTAGGAGAAGCTCACCAATCACCACGACTTGCTGCCTCTGCATGTGAATGCAAGGACATGGAGGATCTAGAGTGAAAACAGTTACTGGGCCCTGGGTACCAATGAGCATGGGGAGGAAACAGTATGCAGAATAAGCTAAGCTTTCACTGATTAACTACAGGAGAGACTAGAAGGAACATAGCACGACTCTGTCGCACGACCCCAAGCTCTGCGTTCTCTCCCCAAATTGCAAAGTTAAATTACAACATAAAGAAAACTTGCTAACTAGACCAGAGATGGGAACACTAGATCACACTGATCACAGAAAGTAGGTTTTTCAGACCCAACAGTTATAAAAACGAGTTTTATGTATTTTTCTAATATGAACCCTTGAGCTAAACATCGTTCTTGCTGAAAAACGTTTACTTAAGTATTTTTTATAGTAACTTGTTCAGTTAGAATCATGCAAGATATAAATGTTCCAAAATGGCTTATATTTATTATTTTCATTTTTATGCTAGGAAAATTTCAAGTACTTTCCGAGTTCCAAAAGTATTTTCAAATTTCCAAAGGTTTATTTTCAGAGAACTGAGAAAATAAAATAAAACCAGTTGTCTTTTCTGTTTGTTTCTTTGTTTTTGTTTTACCCCTGGAGTTATCATCAATGGTTTAAACCATGTGAAGATCAAGTGATTTGGCTCTTGACCTAGGAAAATGCAAGCCCAAAGCTCAGAACTTAAATTAGCATATCCTAGTGAGAGTTATCTGCAAGACATATGTATTACTAGAAGTGTTTGGGTTTAAAACTGAAGATGCCAGTGTTTCCATTAAACATGGCCTACATCCGATGTTTACGTAAATTCAATCATTGTGTTGTTTTAGTTACTTAGATAAATACTGTACTTAAATGTGTTTTCCTCTCATTTGTAATTATATCCCTTAGTATAACACCCCTCAGAAAACCAAAATACAAAACAAAACCCGTAAAGGAGATTGGACACTAGGGGGCGCACAGAGCTTCTTCTAAATATAATTTTTTTTCTTTTTTTTTTTTTTTTTTTTGGCTCAAATTGACTCCTAGTTATCACCCTGTACTTTTTTGTTTATGAATATTATGGGATAGAGTTTTAGTTTATCAATAGATTTTTTTTTGTCAAAAAACTCATAAAATGAATGACAAACAAAATGGTGTGCCGACTTATAACTTCAGAACTAGATGTTATTCACGGCCTGTAATTTATCACTGAGATTTTACGCCATCACACACAAGGCAGCTGATGTCTCTGGCATTCCACGTGTTAGTAAAAGTCATGATCGCTAAGTGAGATGCTTCCAGATACAACCAATAGAATTCACCCAAGGCAAGCACAAAGGACCATAGTATGTTACTCGTTTGCTCCTATGTCTTTGTAGCTTCTTGGAGAAACCTATTCTTTGTTTTATTTTTAAACTAATAATAACAATGACAGTTAAAAATTACTCCGTGTGTTCATACAGAGCATAACATGAAGCATTTCATTGGGATCTTCTGTTTTGTGTTTTAAGTGTAGTCCTGTGCTTTGGAACTGGTTGTTTTCTCTTAGATAAGGAAAGACACCAAGAGACTGTGTAGCTCCTTCCAACACTTTAAAAAAGTTAATGAAACTGAGAGCAAACACAGAGTCTAAGCCTCCATGACACCAAAACTCCCTTAGTTTTGATTTATTATGAATTGGCCATTTGGCTCAGATCCACAGTTAGCCTTAGTTTATGATATTCTTGCCTCTTTGTTTCAAACCATGTGTTTTGCTTCTAAGAGAGAAAAAAAAATCCCTGCTTAAGAAATCATAGTATCAGAAAATACTCTATGATGCACACTTGCTAGATTTTATGATATTATTTTAAAATAATGTTTTTATTAATACTTTGAGAATTTCATAGTGTATTTTGATCTTATTCAAACCCTTTCTCCACCTTCTCCCAGATTCATAACCAGTCCCTAACCCTGATCCATTCCTGTATTTTTTTTCCCCCTTGAGTCCAGTTTGTATTGCTCAAGACTCTTTAGTTTGCAGTCAAATCCTGGAGTGTCATTAAACTACCTTTCAAGATAACTGACTCTTACTCTTCTAAGAGCTACCAAAGGGCAATAGCTCCTCAGCTTTGGGGGTGGGGAGGTGGATATTGGACAGATGCTCTCCTCCTTCCTCCACGCTTGGAATTTATCTTGCTCCCGCTTATGAAGGCATTGCACATGGCATCATAACCACTATGAGTTCACATGTGCAACTGTCCAGTTATGGAAGGAAAACACTCTTTCACTGTAGTCACCTACCACCTCTATTCTTAACAGTCTTTTCTGAATGTCACTGCTTAAAAAATTCTTAGATTTATTTAAGAATCTCCAGTTTACTGGAAAAAAAATATGTTACCAACAAATTGTTTCTTTGTATGTCTTATCTGAGTTACAGAACGTAAACAATCAATGATTGGTCAAAACATGAAAGATAAATGCTGTTCATTGAATGCAGCTTCCAGTGCCCCCAAGAAACAAACACAGAAGCACAATGTATAGAAACCTGATTGATTGGATGAGCAATGTTCGCTCAAAATAGGACTGTAGAAAGAAGCACTTAGCTTTTCTTACTGATGACTAAGGAAAGATATTTTTCTTTCTTTCTTCCTTCCTTTCTTCCTTCCTTCCTTTCTTTCTTTCTTTCTTTCTTTCTTTCTTTCTTTCTTTCTTTCCTTCCTTCCTTCCTTCTTTCCTTCCTTTCCTTCTTTCTTTTTTTAGTTATTACAATTTATTCACTTTGTACCCAAGCTGTATCCCCACCCTCATCCCCTCACAATCCAGCCCTCCTTCCTCTTCTCCTCCCTTGCCCCTCCCCCAGTCAACTGATAGGTGAGGTCCTCCTCCCCTTCCCTCTGACCCTAGCTGGCTGCATTGTCTTCCTCTGTGGCCTGGTAAGGCTGCTGCCCCCTTAGGGGGAGATGATCAAAGAGCCAGCCACTGGGTTCATGTCAAAGAGAGCTCCTGTTCCCCTTACTAGAGAACCCACTTGGATGCTGAGCTGCCATGGCCTACATCTGTGCAGGGGTTCTAGGTTATATCCATAAATGGTCCTTGGTTGGAGTATCAATCTCAGAAAAGACCTCTGGGGCCATATTTTTTGATTCTGTTGCTCTCCTTGTGGAACTCCTGTCCCGTCCAGGTCTTTCATCTTCCCCTTCTTTCATAAGATTCCCTGCACTCTGCCCAGACATTAGACAAACAATATAGGATAAACATACTGAAATCTGTACACCTAAAGAAACTAAGCAAGAAGGAGGACCCTGGGTATGATGATCAATCCTCACAGAAAGGCAAACAGGACAGACATTGAAAGAAGGAGAAAACAGGGAACCGGACCAGAGCCACCACAGAGGGCCTCTGAAAGACTCTACCAAGCAGGTATTGAAGCTGATGCTGAGACGCATAGCCAAGGAAAGAAATTCTAAACAATGGAAACTAGGTTAGGAGCAAAGAGCTCCAAAAGCACAGAGAAAAGGGAGCAGACTGATGGGGTGGGGGTGGGGTAATTGTGTCATTGTTTTTAATTGTATGACTGGAACACTTCATGATATTTGTGAGAAATACAGAAGGTGTATTTTATCATTGTAAAGACTGAAGATAGGCCAAAATGGAAAGAACACTACCAGAAGTTTTGTCTGTAATTTTTCATAAATGTTTGTAAAATTATTCGTGATCATGGAAACCATAGTTTAAAAAAGTATCCTAATATTGGACCATGTTATGAAGGACTTTGGCTTAAGAATAGACAGAAAATAAAACAAAGAAATTGTGCTTCAATATAACATCCTTATTGAAATGCTATAAAATCCATTCCTTTAAATTATTCTGCACTGTGGCACATGGTGTATTCTCAGATTTGCACAGTGTTGTCACCAGAATTTCATTTGTGTCAATTAAAAAAAGAGACTCCATTGGCATCAGAGACACTTCCCATTCTTCTTTACCTCCAGTGCCTGGCAGTCACAGTTCTACTTCTTGTTCCATAATATGACTACCATTGTGACTGGCTCCTGAAAAACAATAATCGACATAATTGTTTTTCAGATTCACCTATGGTTTAGACTCACCTATGGTGATGGGTACATCAGCATTTTATTCTATTTTACGGCCAAATAATATCACACAGTAAAGATACTATATTTTGCCTAGTATAGTAGAGTAAGAAATGATGGGTTTCCATTTGCTAGCCCACAGATCTTTGGGCTCCTACTTTTCTTTAAAAGAGCATTAATGTACAAACAGTTTTGTGTTTTCAGTTCTCTATTGAGGAGTGACATTGCAGCATGACATGAGACTTGTAGGTAGCTTGATGTTCACTTAGAAGAAGCCAAGAGACGGAGTTCTCAGGTAGCTGCACCTCTTTGCCTCACCACCGCGGTCCAGGAGAGTTCAGACTCATCTCCGCCCACACCGGCAGCTCTTAGTCTCTGCCTTTTGTAACATAGTTTCTCCTGACTATGTGATGTGCACATCGTAGGTAACAGATGCTACTATGAATTTTAGTTTTTTTGAGGCTTCTGAACCTGTTTATATCTTTGAAAAAAATGTGTTTACAAATGCTCTGTGTAGTGAATACTGAACATTTGTCACACATTTGATTTTAGAATAATTTTGCAATGATTTTCTAATTTTTTGACTGTTTTTTTTGGTGTGGTCTGTGTATATTCATATATATGATTTGAGAAAAAATAAGTTTACTTCAAAATTGCTATGTAGCAGACAATGGCCTCAAATGTTTGAACTTTCTGCATCTCTTTCTGTAATGAAAAAAAGCATCTGCCACCACAACTGGCTTCACTAATTGGTATTTTAAAAAATGAATTAGCTGAACACATTTTATTAGTGCCTATCAATTTTATGTAACTGTTTTCACTGAGTCATTTCCACATATGTGCATAATATGTTTCTATATTTTAAGAATTAAAACATAATTTTGTCATTTGCTTCCACCCACTTCTCCCTTTAATCATTTCCATCCCTCCTTCTCTTCCTCCCACTCAAATTCATGGTCTCTATTTTTAAAATTATTTTTGTTATACACATGGTATATGAAGAAAGAGTTAAATATATAAATAGAATTTGTGGGTCCATTAAGTGTTGTTTATATAAAAACAATTTCAAGGCTAACAACTTGATATCATATAAACAACTAGGGACCTCATCTCTGGGGAGAATTAATTCTCCCTTTCTGCACAGTCCTTAATTGCTTATTGTTCTTTGTGTAGGGTTGGGATGCCATGAGATTCCCCACTTCTACTTCAGCCTGTTTAGAAGACTTTTTTTTTTCATAAACATTAGGTCTCTGTTTTCTTAGAGAATTAATAATTGTAATTTTAGCTTTTACATTTAAATTCACTGTCTTTGTTCATTCTGTATTGCCATCAGGGGATACTAGAGGCTGGGTGATTTATAAAGAGAACAAACGTGTGTGTGTGTGTGTGTGTGTGTGTGTGTGTGTGTGTGTGTGTGTATTACAGTTCTCAAGATTGGGAAGTTGTCACCTGCTGAGCAAACCAGTGTTTGCTGTTAGATCATCTCATGGCAGAAGAGAAATAGGTGAGACAAATGATCAAGAAGGGCCAAACTCATTTATATAAGAAAATTATTCACTCAGCAACTAACTTATCTTTTAAAAAGAACATTAATCCTTTCATGAGGTCAGCACTCGATAAAACCTAATGCTGCTGTACCTCTCACTGCGTTTTCACTGGGAGCTACATTCCAAGAGCATGAATTTTTGTGTGTACATTAAACTACAGCTTTTATGGCACATTAGATATAGAATGAATTAAGGGATCCAGTTCTGTTTTGTGGCGTGTGGCTGGATCCACCAATGTGCAGTAGTATAAGAGGATGGTCTCTTCTTCATCTTCTAGCACACTTATCAGAAATCAATTTCATGGGACAAACAGCATTTCTGAACTCTACATTCTATCACATTGCTATAAATCCATAGAGATATAGACACCAACTCTAATGGGAAAGCAATTTTGACAATAAAAAGTTGAGCCATCTACATTTATGCGTTCTTTGTTTTCTAAATTTGTTTAACCATTTTAGCTATTTAGTTCTCTATAAGAATTTTTAAAACCAACCTGCAAGTGTCTGAAGAAAACTTAGCAGGATTCTGACAACTCTCATTCAATTTTGGGAGTATCTTAATACTAAATGTTCTGATCTTTGCACATAATCATTAACGCCATTTTCCTTATTTAGATTTTATTTTCCCAATGCTACCCTTTTATTTTTAGCATTTAGGCCTTTCTAATGTGTTAATTATACTTTAATTTATTGAGGGTAGAGGTGGAGATCAGAGACAGCTTGGTGAATTCTGTTTAAACTTTCTCCATGAGGTTTCCCAGGATCAGACTTGATGGCAGGCACCTTTATCCACTGAGCTCTCTCCTTGGCTCCCAATTTATAAGTTTTACACTTATTTTAAATTTAATCCTAATTAGTTTTATACTGTTGAAATATAATCAATTATTCCCTTAATTCCATTTCTAGATTGTCATCGTTAATACACTAAAAATATAATGTGTTCTTTTAACCTAATTTTATATTTTACAACCTTGCTACAATAATTCATTTTACATATAGTGTTTCTTTGCACATGTCTATGTTTACTAGTGTGACATTTGCTGGTGGCTTTACTTGCTCTTTTAGAGTAGGAAAACCTTATGTTTGGTCCCTCGTTTCTCAGGTCAAAGTCTCTAGAAGTCTCCAAATGATGCCTTTCTCTTTCACTTACAACTAGAAAAAAATCATTCAGCTTTTCCCTAACATATTTTATACTAACTTGGAATTTCTCACAGAAAGCTTTATTGATGTTGGTAAAGGTCTTACCTTTCATTAGTTTATTGGGTGTTTTATCATGAAAGAACTTTGTATTTTTTCCAAAGAACTTTTTATGAATTTATTGAAAATGAGAATCAGTTATTTAACTATTATATTATACTATACTGCACCAAACTATATTATATTATTATATTATATTATATTTATTATATTATATTATAGTCACTGATTTCCACATTTAAAACTAAACCAACATCTCCTGGAAGAATATCTTTGGAGCTGTGGTGTTGGTTCCATTGTGGATAATTGAGTTGATCTTGCTTTGTGGGATTCCATGTCTATATTCATTAATGATACTGGTCTGTAGATGTTTTTCTTGACTAGCATTGCAGAAATATTAGGACTATAATGTCCTCACACACTGTCAGTTTTGCAAGAGATTCTGAGAAGTGGATAATAATTCTAAAGTGTAGCCTCTAGAGTTATGCTTTCCTCTGGATTTTTTAATTCACTAATTCTCTCTTTAACTATAATTCCTCTGTTTTCCCATTTTATTTTTATAGTTCAGTCATTCCTGTCTCTATAGAGGTTTGCTCACTGCATATCAGTTGTCTTCTTTATTAGAATGTAGCTGTCTAGAGTCTTCATTTACTGTCCTTCTCCCATCTTTATTGGGTAGTGACTTTTTCTTAGATGCCTATGTTAGTAATATGATTCTTCACTCTGTTTTGCTTTTTAATGCCCTGTTTTACTTTTTCACAAACCTTAAGTATTTTTGGATTTTGGTTCCTTTACATGTGGTATTTGTTGTTTGACATTCCCCATATGGTAAATTTAATTATTGATTTGAGATGGTCTTCAATATGAATTTATATGTATGTTTTCAGCTCGTTACTGTTTTAGCAGCATCCCCCAGATTTTTGTTCCTTATGTTTTCATTTTCTCTCAAGGCATTTTCCAAATTATCTTGTGAATTTTGCTTTATTTATAGGACATCATGTTGTCTCCTTTCTACATATATGCTAATTTTCCAGGTTTCTTCCTTGAAATGATTTTAATTTTACTACACTGTGTTTAGCTGCCATATCATATAATGTTAATACTATTAAACTTCATCAAATTTGCTTTGGATAAGAACACTTGAAAAGGAATATGCATCCAACTCTTTTTGGTTGTAGTGTTTAATACATGTGTATTTAATTAGCTCCTGTATGATCCTTCAGCTGTTCAATAGACCCCAGCCTCTTTCCTTATTAATTTTTATGTAGTCCTATTATTGAAAGTAAAGAATTTAGCTGGGCATAATGGTGCATGTCTGTCCTGGATACTTTTATGTCAGCATGACACAAGGTAAAGAGGAGAAAACCTCAATTTAAAAAAAAATACCTCCATACAGTCAAGCTGCAGTCAAACTTATAGGGCATTTTCTTAAGTAGTGGTTATTGGAGGAGGGGCTCAGCCCATTGTGTGTGGTGCCATCCTTGGGCTAGGGGACCTGGAGACTATAAGAAAGTGGGATAAGCATGGGGAGCAAGCCAGTGTGTAGCAACCTTCCATGGCCTCTGCATCTGTTCCTGCTTCCAGGTTCCTACACTGTTGGAAGTTCCTGCCCTCATTGCTTTTGTTAATGAACTGCTGTATGGAACTGTGAGTGAATCCTTTCCTACCCAAGTGGCCTTTATTATAGTATTTATATTTAGTTGCTTTTTGTCAGCATAGAAAATCTTCAGTGATGTTTAATATTCAAAAATCTAACACAATGAAATAGTTTTGTATTTTAAGTCACATGTGTGCAAGAATGAGTAAAACATGCTTGAATGTCACCTACCAATCTCTGCAGTGACCTCTGTCTTCACCTACCATTCTCTACAGTGACCTCTGTCTGGTGACCTTGCAATTTAATCACTGTGTTCTGTGACAGTAACTGTAGCTACAAGTGCTGTAAAGTATGAGTAACCTACTTATTTCATTCATCTAACTCACTGTCAACAGAAAGAAATTCAGGAAAAATAATAATGTCCAGGATGGACAATCACAACACATTCATTTCTTTATTGCTTGAGTTACCAACACACTATACCTCTCATGATTTGTAATTACATTTCTCAGGACTCTAGTTGCAAGTGACTGATTATTTCATTATATTTTCTAGGATAATTAACCTTGAGTATTTATATGTAAACTATATACTTGCTTTCAGCTTCCTTTACTTCCTCTTACATCATCATTAGCTTTGTTGCTAAAGCATATAGAAGCTACATGGATGAATTCTCTTTCAGTATAGCATGTGATAAATTTCTTTGATGGATATTACGTACATATTTAATTCTAGCTAATGCCTTTTTAATCTCTATACTATTCCATTATTATCCTCACAAAATTTTACTGAAGTGTATGTTTGTTTTTGTAACTGTAGTAAACCAAAGACAATGACACTAAATGCATGACATTTTCATTTTCACTCTAGATTTGTGCAATGGTATCATGTGTCTTTCATCTTCTGTGGCTGTCTGCCTCAATTTATGCTAAACAGAAAAGTAGGGCAGAAATAAGAGACAGAGGCATGAACCTAGTCTTGCTCACAGGCAACTGTCACCAATTGTCTATGGCATGAGTAACTGGTGACTCAAGCAAAACTATTATTCTTTAAATCCATCTACAGATATGGCTTGTTTCATACATACTCTTAGTAATTCTTACAGTCACAGACAATGTTTACTATTTCTCAAATGTCTTTTCCTTGTGGACCTTAACCTGTCGGTTGTGACCCTTTTAGAGGTGGCCTAAGCACATTGCAAAACAGATATTTACATTACAAATCATAACAGTAGCAAAATTACAGCTATGAAGTAGCAACAAAAACAATGTTATGGTTGGGAGTCACCACCACATGAGGAATATTACTAAAAGGTTGCAGCATTACAAAGGTTGAGACCCACTGCCTTATAAGTTTGTCCTGTTAATTGAACAACAGTTGTCAACAAGGTTGCAAGAAGCACACAAGTAGATTTGGCCAAGTTGTGCATCGGTAGCACATCTTTTTATTTTATTTTATTTTATTTTATTTTATTTTATTTTATTTTATTTTATTTTATTTTATTGCATATGACTTTTACTTTTATATTTTTATTTTTTAATTTATTTATATTTTTATAAATTAGAGTTTATTTACTTTGTATCCCCATTGTAGCCACCTCCTTCTTCCCCTTCCAATTCTACCTTCCCTCCCTCATTTCCTCCCATGGCCCTCCCCAAGTCCAGGAATAGGAAAAATCCTCCTCCCCTTCCTTCTGACCCTAGCTTATCAGGTCTCATCAGAACTGGCGGTATTGTCTTTCTCTATGGTCTGGTAGATCAAAGATCCAGCCACTGTCATGTCAGAGACAGTTCCTGTTCCCATTACTAGGGAACCCACTTAGACACTGAGCTGCCATGGGCTACATCTGTGCAGGGCTTCTAAGGGTTCTAGGTTATCTCAATTCATGGTTCTTGGTTAGAGTATCAGTCTCAGAAAAGACCCCTGTACCCAGAATTTTTTGGTTCAGTTGCTCTCCTTGTGGAGCTCCTATCCCCTCCAGGTCTTCCTATCTCACCCCTTCTTTTATAAGCTTCCCCACACTTTGCCTAAAGTCTGGCTATGAGTCTCAACATCTCCTTCGATACCTTGCTGGGTAAAGTCTTTCAATGGCCATCTCTGGTAGGCTTCTGTCATGGAGCCTGTTTTTTCCCTCTTCTGATGTCCATCTCCTTTGCCTTTCTGCATGAGTACTGATCATCTTACCCAGGGTCCTCCTCCTTGCTTAGCTTCTTTATAGATTCACATTTATCACCCTGCACAAAACTAAAGTCCAGGTGGATCAAAGACCTCGACATAAAACCAGTCACACTAAACCTCTTAGAAGAAAAAGTGGGGAAGAGCCTTGAACTCATTGGCACAGAAGACAACTTCCTGAACAGGGCACCAATCAATAAATGGGACCTCAAGAAACTGAAAATGTTCTGTCAAGCAAAGGACACTATTATCAGAACAAAATGACAACCTACAGACTGGGAAAGGATCTTCACCGACCCTGTATCTGACAGAGGGTTAATATCCAGAATATATAAAGAACTCAAGAAGTTAAAAAGCAACAATCAAGTAATCCAATTAAAAAAATGGGATATGGAGCTATACAAAAAATTCTCTGTAGAGGAATATAGAATGGCAGAGAAACATTACAGAAATGCTCCACATCCCTAGTCATCAGGGAAATGCAAATCAAAACAACCCTGAGAGTTCACCTTACACCCATCAGAATAGCTAAGATCAAAAACTCAAGTTACAACACATGCTGGAGAAGATGTGGAGAAAAGGAATCCTCCTCCATTGCTGGTGGGAATGTAAACTTGTACAACTACTTTGGAAATCAATTTGGTGCTTTTTCAGAAAATTAGGAATAGCACTTCCTCGACATCCAGTTATAGCTCTCCCAGGCATATATCCAAAAGATGCTCAAGTATACAAGGACATTTGTTCAGCAATGTTTGTAGCAGCTTTATTTGTTATAGTCAGAATGTGGAAACAACCTAGATGTTCCTCAGTTAAGGAATGGATACAGAAATTGTGGTACATTTACACAACAGAATACTACTCAGAGTTAAAAACAAAGAAATCATTAAATTTGCAGGCAAATGGTGGGAACTAGAAAAGATCATCCTGAGTGAGGTATCCCCGAAGCAGAAAGACACACATGTCATATACTCATGTATAAGTGGACAGTATACATATAATATAGGATCCTAAAATCTGTACACCTAAAGAGGCTAAGCAAGGTTGCACATCTTTTAAAAATTATTATCATTTCTCAATATGAAGAAGTGTAGCATCTTGTCAAAGCTTCAACATTAAGTGTCAGAGCTATGACCACAACATGATAGTTTACAGTAACAAATAAATGGTAGATTAGATGTGACTTTAACTACTGTCATATATTGTAATGTTTTCTTTTGTTCAGATAAATGATAGAATGTTTCTCTGATCTACAATCTTTCATCATTGATGAACAAATAATATATTTTTATTGAAAATAGATTTTTCATATAATATTTTAGATATATGGTTCACCTGTCATCCTAGAAATATACTTAAAAGATATATTTCTGTCACAAGTAGGCTAGTGTTTCTCTGACAATTTCAGTATGTAAAGCAGGTATATTTTCCTTGTTGCTTTTTTCTATAAAATGAAGATATTTTTTCTATCAAAAATATTTTAATTAAAGTTTTCTGCCTTTGGCATTTGGACATCCCATAATTTTTAATGCTAGACTATGTACTGCTTTTGTCCATACTTTTTGATTAAAACACTTTTTTTATTATTAAAATCAAGCATGAAGAGGGAATCACCCTCAGAATATCAAGATTGACAGTATCACTTCCAAATGCCTTCTTCTTTATGAATATTCATAGGAATGAATATTGGAGTCAAATTGTTTTGGGGCTTTAAACGTGAATTCTGACTGAAGTTATATAAGCTGTACTTTGGTAAAGCAGTTATTTTCTGCTTATAGGTTCTCCAAAATGAAATAAATTATGGTGTTTCTATAATGTACCCTGAGAATAATTTGCATGTTAGTGTATCTTTCTTTATACACACATATTTTTAACACAATTTTTGGAAGAATTTTTGGCTGAGACTCTATAGAGGTGGATGGAGAAATGTGTTTGAAATTGTTGAAGAAGTTTGAAATGTCCAAGTATTAAAAACATTTCTAAAAAAATCGTGGAAAACATGCTCAGTAAATAAAGATAAAAAATACTGCTATGAATAAATATATCACTTTAAGAGATAGAGCAATCTCTGTCTTTAGGTCAGAAATAATGCCAGGTAGTTTTCTTACACAATAACATAGAATTTCTTCTCTAAACCTAACAAGATAAAAAAAAAATGTGGTCATTAAAATGCTCATGCTTCCTTACTGGCTTATTTGTGTTCATTTTCATGCATTGTTAAATATTTTGTGACTGAAGAAGAATGAAAGAATGGTAGCTAATCACACCTCTAGACAGATTTCATAGCGCAGAAATGAATGTGCTGTTTGTTGAATTACACTATCTACATATAAAACCCTGATTACCTCTGCAGAAAGGACCATAAAGGGCACAGAATATCATTATGAAATTAGTTATGCAACGTGCATTTTGAACAGAAAAATCTCTGCCCAAATAACCCGGAAGGAAGGAAAGGACATCTGTACAAGGGCGGGAACGCAAAGAACAACTGCAAAGCAACCAGGTATTTGTTCGTGCAAACCAAATTGCCCTTCATTATTTTAATGAGCTGACTGCAATGTTTTTAAGTGTTTGTTTCTGAAGGCAGATTCATAAACTTTTTCTTAATGGGGTCCTTGATTATTTTACCTAAACATTGTCCTTTACCAAATGATCATGAGAAAGTTAACCGAATGCAAATCATCATCTATTTTCTTTAATTTCACTATTTTTCATAATGTATTATCCTAAAAAATTGCCCCATTGATGATTTTATTTTATGTTCAGGTTGTTTGAACCTGAAATCCATATTGTTTTGTATTATCACTCTTGGTGAACATTTATTCTGACATCACAATAAACATGTTTTCTAATCTTACCCCCTTAAAATAGTGCTTGGTGACACAGCCAAGCTCTCTATTTTAAAATTTTGTCCATTTTTAAGACCTACTAACCTCCAGTAGTGTGATCCCATCTCAAGCTTTCTCCATTGTCCCAGTTCATGATACGGTTTTACCGTATTTTGACTATTTGACAGCTTATTAGTGATTAGCTATTATTTTGCACTCTGTTGAATTCATCCTAACAATATAACACTTCTGCACATCTTCTAAGTATGAAAATAAATCAAGTAGCCACCATTCCTGTCTATCATCTTAACATTAGTATCTACAGCCTCAACATCTATTTCACTGAGATGTCTTAGGAGATTTTAAATCTGAATACTAACTGGATGTGTGGTTCAGATGTGAAATCTTTAAAAAAAATATTACTTATTTTTAAGATCAAACAAATGCTTTGTTTCAGTGGTGCTATTAGTGCATAATAACTACACATACAGTGTGTTTCATTATAACACTTTCTTTCACTTAATATGATGATCGCCAGTTTTATACATTTTTCTGCAAGTGATACAATTTTTTTCTTTCTTTTTTGTTTCATTAATTACACTTTATTCACTTTGTATCCCCCCATAGCTCCCTCCCCGCATCCCCTCCCGATCCTACCCTCCCTCCCCTTTCTTCACACATGTCCTTCCCCAAGTTCACTGATAGAGGAGGTCTTCCCCTCCTTCCTTCTGATCTTAGTCTATCAGATCTCATCAGGAGTGGCTGCATTGTCATCTTCTGTGGCCTGGTAAGGCTGCTCCCCCCTCGGGGGGGGGTGATCAAAGAGCAGGCAAGTCAGATTGTGTCAGAGGCAGTCCCTCTCCCCATTACTATGTAACCCACTTGGACACTAAATTGCCATGGGCTACATCTGTTCAGGGGTTCTAGGTTATCTCCATGCATGGTCCTTGGTTGGAGTATCAGTCTCTGGGAAGACCCCTGTGTTCAAATTTCTGGTTCTGTTGCTCTTTTTGTGGAGTTCCTGTACTCTCCAGATCTTACTATTTCCCACTTTAGAAGAAAAAGTGGGGAAGACCCTAGAACTCATTGGTACAGGAGACAACTTCTTGAACGGAACACCAACAGCACAGGCTCTAAGAGAAACAATCAATAAATGGGACCTCATGAAACTGAAAAACTTCTGTAAAGCAAAGGACACCGTCATCAAAACAAAGCGACTGCCTACAGGTTGGGAAAGAATTTTCACCAACCCTTTTTCTAACTTTCAACTCTTGCTCAACTGTATATGCTTTAAAATATAGGTAAAGAAGAATTTCAGATGTAGAAAGACAATAATGAGCATTTTTAAAATTTAATTTTGTTTTTAATTAAAATATAATTAAAGGGACTGAAGCTGTTGCTCTGTGGTTAATGCACCAACTCTTATGACCCAGGATTGATTCCTAGCATCCAGATGAGGGCTGGTGACATCTATAATTTCAGTTTCAAGAGATCTAGTGCCTCCTCTGGCCTCCTGCATACACATGGTACAAGTCTTACACGCAGACAAAACCTACATGTGCATAAAATAACAATAAATAAATCTTTAAAAGATAAAAAATAAAGTTGCAACATTTTCTCCACCGTTCTTGTTTCCAACTTCTTCAATGTGTTACCCTCTTCCTCTCAAACTCATAGCCTCTTTTACATATATATTTAGTTATTTATATTTTTATATTTATATATAATATACATACAAATATGTATGTAAGTATAATCTTCTGAGCCCATTTAGTGGTGTGTATATGTTTGTTTATATTTCAATACTTACCATTTGATATTGATGACCAATTATGTAAAATCTAATTTTGTTTCTATTTCTGTAATAAACCATGACCAAAAGTAATATGGGAAGGAAACTATTTATTTCATCTTTTGCTTCTATGTCTTAGCCCAGAACTGAGGGAAGTCAGGACAGCAATTCAAGGAGGAACTGATATAGAGAATGTGGAAGAACTCTGCTTAATGGCTTGCTCTCCATGGGTTGCTTGCAGTTTCTTATACAACCCAAGAGTACCTATCCAGGGGTGGGACTGTCCACAGTGTGTGGGTCCTTCACAGCAACCATTAATCAAGCAAATGTCCCACAGGCTTGCCTAAAACAACATGATAGAGACATCTCAATTGTAGTTTCCTCTTCCTAAAGGATATAGCTTGTACCAAGATGATTGAAATTATCTAATCAGCAAAAGTGGCTCAGCCCAAGAAAAGCCTAGTTTTCCTTTCTCAGCAGTTGTTAATTGCCTATAATTCTTTATCTATAGTTGGGATTTCATAAGGTTTCCATTGTTCATGTTGGTATGTGTCAATTTTTTTTTTTTTCGTAATTCAAGTCTTGTTTTGCAGTCATGCTCTCGAGACTGTATGGGCATATTTACTCTGACATTTATAAGAAAAATCTCACTGTACAGCCATCCTGTTCTTTTGACTCTTAGACTCTATCTCCTCTTCCAGAATAGTCCCTGGGCCTAAGGTACAGGGGTTATGTTGTGAATGTATCAGTAGTATCTGGTCACCATACATTCAGTTGCTCACTGCAGTTTTACTAGATGTGGTTTTCTTTAGTCATCTCAGTGTGAAGCAAACAGAAGCTCTAAGCTACCATGCTTATCTGTGGGTAAAAGGATAAGTATTTAGAATGTGGTCAGGAATTTACAAATTTAGGAAGGATTCCCTTATGTTGGATTGGCTTAAATCCGATTACACAGCTGATGGCCACCGATATGTCAATGGCACTATTGCATCTGTAGGAACATTTGCCATATGGGCCACTAATGTAGTCCATAGGCATCACAGATGTGTATGTGTTCTAGTTTGGTTTCTATTACTGTGATAAAAACAAAATAAAACAAAGCAAAATACAACCAAAAGCAACTTGCGGAGGAAATAGTTTGCTTCAGGATATAGTTCCACATGACATTCTATTACTGATGGAAGTCAGAGGAAGAGCTGAAGGAAGAAACCTGGAGGCAAGAAATAAGTTAGGGACCGTGGAGGAGTGTTATTCACTGGCTTGATCTTCATGGCTTCCTACAGACAAATTTTAATCCCGTAACATGGGTGCTCTGGCAAGGGATCATATCCAAAAGCTTTCTAGGTCTGTGTGATCACCATTAATTCCAAACAATGACATCTAATTGAGGGAAAGACAAAATGATTGATCAGAGAAAGATTTGACAGTCAGAATGAGTCAGAAATGGGATATGCCTAACTCTCATGAGAACAGGACAGGAAAGAAAGGCTCTTTAAGAGCAGCACAAGGAGAAAGAGTCAGTTGTGTTTCTTGAGTTTGGTTGAGTTCAGGTAAATTCCGTTCGTTTCAGTTCAGTGAGTGCAGTTCAGTTGAATTCAGGCAGTGCAGTTGAGTTTAGTTGAATTTGCTTGTGAGTTCAATTCAGTTAATTCAGTGCAAGTCAACAGGGGAATTTGAAGCCAAAGGATAAGAAGGAGCAAGAAGATTAGAAAAAATTGCCAGTGTTAGTTTGAGCCCAAACTGGGCAATTCACTGAGAAGCCAGTTTGAATAAGTAAGCTTGGGGAGGAGTTTAAGCCAGAACAGCTGAGTTGAACTAGCTAGTCAGAGTTCAATAAGAACTAGAAAGGGCGAATTTATTCACCAGTAACACTCTAAGATGACAATTACAACTGGCAAATAAAAGTTACATTTAGAGCTTGCTCAGCATTTTTTTACTAGTACTCAGAATCACCAGTGCAGGGTAGTACTGTCCACAGTGAACTAGGCTCTCCCTCCTCAGTCAAAAAAAATGTATGACAGTCTGGCCCATGCATTTTCTCAAGTGAGGTTTCATCTTCCAAATTGACATGAAACTAGAAAGCACAGTAGGAGTACTGATTGTGTCCCTTCTTTGACAATGTGTTTAGTACCATTGATTGATGTGAAAACTAGTTCTCATGGAGAAACTTTCCTGTAACATCCAGCTCAGTTCCTCCAATGTTTGTACCTAAAGCACATGGTGCCTTCAGAAATAGGGACTAACCTTTAACTTCTTGGGGTAACCAATGGCAAAAGCAGTAGTCCATATTGTGTTGTGGTTCTCTTAATTCTCTTGACCAACAACTTGAAACAAGGTTTATCATACTTATTAGTGAAGCTTTTTGTTAGATTTTCTATGACTCCTAATGGTAGCCTTAGCACCTCAACAGTCATAGTTTCAATATATATACTCAAAATAATTAGACTTGCATTGATTTTGAAGAAGTTGTATCTTTTTCATTGAAGTCTGATTATGTTATACCCAGTTCTCGAGCCCCCAAAAGATCTCCAGGAATCGACTCCGTTGCAAAACACATGAGGGTCTTTTTATTGTAAATTACAAGCTGCAGCTGGGGCCTACACAGTCCCGACCGCTGAAGCGGTGGGAGCTGAGCTCGCTGTCCCCAGATTAGTTGGGTGATTTATAGATTCTGGTCCCTCCCAGCATGCCCAAGGCAGGGGCAATTCCTGCCTGGCAAGTATCTATTGGTCAAAATGCTACATTTTGAATTGATTGGTTATAGGAAGGTCCCCAGACCATAATGACCTGTTGTCCCTCCCTAGATGGATGGGCCAGTTTCCTAGCAACTGTTATCTCTAGTAGGTGGGGAAAGAATGCAGTAAGGCGGTCCTTCCCCTCAGGGCATTACTAGACTTCTCCACCCACATAGTTCAGGCCTTAATAATAGCTGCTAATTTTTAATCTTTTTGGTCTCTCATTAAAATTATAATTCAATAAGAAAATTAATTTTATTAAACTGTAACTAATCAAATAGGAAATATTTTAATTATTCAAGTTCATGGTAAACAAAACTTGTAATCTGAAATTTTAAGCTATACTTAGTATCATGTCTATCATGACATAAAATATCTAATGCCAACTGATTATATTGTGACCAGTCATCAAAAGCAGATTTACCTCCAGCACAGAATGTATAGATATAAGCTACATTTTTTTATATTGCCCTTGGAATTTTTTTGTGGATTTGAACAACAACAACAACAAAAAAATCCAAATGAAATGCCTAAGTAGTTATATTTTTATTGCCATCTATTCTCTGCCATGCATTAATGATGGTGTTTAGAATAGTTTCTGATTTATTTAGAGCTTTGCAACTGAATTTTTATCAGGTAATATATATTACCCCTCACATATCAGGAAATTTTGATGATGCACTCTTCAAATATAACCTTATCACTTTTTCAGTAGTGGTAACAACAAACCAAACTTTGCCTAATATTTTCTGTCCCAGCCACTGCCAAAAGAAAACCCCAAAAAACCAAATCCAAAAACAAAAAACCAATACGACCATAATGTTTTTAATTTCCAGAACAGTTATTTGATGACTATAAACACAATACGGGTGGAAATTTACTAATAATAAATTGTTGAAGGAAACGTTCAAGGACCTCAGGAACTCTGTGTACCACGCCAGCTTTTGACCTTGGGTATCCATGTTTTACTTCTTCACATCTTACAGACCTATAAATTATCTAAATAGTACTTTATAAAATGTCTGTAAAAACAATGCAAATACCAACATAACCAAGGACGGTCCTGTAAGACCTCATTTGATACTCTCAATTGCTAAGCCAGGTGAGCAAATCTCAGCACTTCAGCAGTGAGATGGAACATGACCACAGAGTTATATATAAGTGCAAAAGATAATGAATTTGCACAGGCATTGAGGTGGAAGAATGTGAACTCAGCAAAGTCACTGACATTGAGGGAAAGAAAAGGTACCTACTGATGTTGGATAATCCAAACTCTGTAGATTAGACTAGATAACAAGTGAGGAATTAGCTGTATTTTAAAGCTCTGTTCTTTTTATATTTATCAAATGGCCCAATAGTGGGTGGAATAGGTGTTTTATTAAATGAAGATTAATGCATTATTATAGTAATGTTTGTGAAAATTATAAGGGTTGAAAAGATAAAGCGAAATTAATAGCAAGTAAGAAAAATCTCCATAAAATACTGAATTTATTCAAAGCAATTTATTCGACTGAATATATTTCAATATAAACAGTTTAATTAAAAATATTTTAAATTGGTTCTAATATAGAATTAACTTAAATAATAAATTAATAAATCTAAGAAATTAACTAATCTGTTTAATTTCTGTGGCATCTTATTCCCTACTGATCTTCCTTCCTTGACGAATGTCAGCAATTTTGAATGTCATGCATCAAAGCACACCACTCATTCTCTCTCATTGCCATGGTCATACTTGAGTTTTTACAATTTCACTTTTTTATTTTTATTTACTTTCATTGTTCATCATTGGCAGTCACTTGCATCATGTTCACTCTTTTATTTCCCATTTCATTACCTCCTTCCTCTTTCATATCCATTGTAATTTCTCTTTTTTCTATTGCATTTTGCTTCCTTATTCACATTTAACAAATAATAGAAAATAGGTTGTTTGTTTCTACAGCCCTGGATAATTTTCTCTCAGCAAGCTCTCTAGTTCCAACTTTTTTTTTTTTTTCTGTAAATAATCATTTCATTGAAGAGCATAGTTTCTGATTCTTTGTCAGTTCTTTAAAGACAGCCTTTCAGGAGGATCCAAGATGTTGGCCACCAGTGCACACCATACCTGAGGGGCAGAGAATCTGAAACTCTGAAATTGGTGAGTGGAGGGGCAGCTGAAGCCAGAACATCAACATCAACACTGAGGCTTCCTGGGCGAGAGGGGACAACCTGTGAGCTGAGACCATTTGGATCCAGGTCACCCGTGGACTTCTCTGGGGACTGAGAGTGGCGAACATTCAATCCTTTTGCACTTCTGATTGTCAGGCCTCCCTCCTCAGTGGAGGCAGCCCACAGTGCCCAGTGCTCCTAGTATGGACTGCCCTGCTCAGTATCTGAGACAGAGACGGTGGGCCTCACAGTCACTCAGTGGCAGGCTGCCTGCTGTACAAACCACCGCCACCCAGGTCTGCAGGCAGTTTATTGGGCTCCACAGGGCCTCCCAGCAGGCATCTGTACCAGTGGCCTCCCAGTTCTGCTGCTATGGCTGGACTTCCAGCAGGATGCTATACAAGCCTCCTCATTCTGCCACTGCAGCACCACTGAGGTGATAGATTTCCTACACTCTCATTTGCCCCAGCAGGCCCAAATCTGTGAGTAGGGAACAGGGGGAATCCTTGTGCTTTCTGATTAGACCTGCTAGAGAGTGAGTGTGCCTTCAAGTGAGTACATGCAGAGCCCCAGATCCACGGTTCCTCTACGCTAGCAGGGAAACATTGGATCCCTCCCATCTACATACCCAGTGTGGGCAACATAGGGATTCTTGAGACAGCGTTCTCAATATGAAGCCCCTGTTCTGCGGCTCTACCAATGGAGTCCAGGAAAACAACTCCTGGAGCCCAGACAGATCTGAATACCAGAAGGGCAGTATGACAGGCCTGTAGGTATTCAGGGAATCTGCATATGCACATTGCACCCTGGGACAGCTCCAGCACCTGCACCCCCTCCTGTGCCTACAACACCCAGGCCCCACATTCCAGGCATCTACACTTTCTAGCACCCTGTCCTTCAAGGCACACACACACACTTGCTCACCCGCACTTGTGCACCCATGCCTGTGGAACTTCTTACCTTAGCTGAAATACTAACACACTCTCAAACCAGTGGACCTCTCTTATCTTACTGAAGAACACTCTAGACACCAAAGAAAGACAGACACAGTCTGAACTGCAGAATCCAGGAATAAACAGTGAAGGTTACAGATAAACAGATGGCCAGAGGTAGGCATAAGAACACACCCAACAAAAAATCAGGACATCATGGCTTCATCAGCAAACTCCCAAATCAATGGATACTCCAATTCTTTGGGAAAACAGAAAAATGATTATAAAGCTATGCTTATCCAGTTATTAGAGGCAAATAAAGAGAAAATGAATAAATCTCTCAGAGAAATAGCTATACAAATTGAGACAAATAAAGGGAAATAACAAAGCTCTCAAAGAAATACAGGCAAATATAGCCAAATAAATAAAGGCACAAGAAGAGGCACAATTAGTGGCATATCGAGAGGAAATAAAAAATAGAGACCATCATAGAAAGACAGAAACCCACATTTAAACAGATGGTGTAAGGCATAAAAACAAAATTAGAATCAATAAAGAAAACATAAACAGAGAAAACTCTGGAGCTGGAGAACTTAGAGAAAAGATCAGGAACCACAAAGGTAAGCTTCACAATAGAATACAAGAGATGGAAGAGAGAATCTCTGGAGCTGAAGATATACTTGTAGCAATTGCTACTTCTCTCAAAGAAAAAGTAAAATCCAAAAAGTTCCAAACAGAAAACATATAAGAAATCAAGGACGCCATGAAAAGACAAAATCTAACAATAATAGGAATTGATGAAAAAGAAGATTCCAGGCTCCAAAGTCCAGAAAATATTTTCAAGAAAATCATAGAAGAAAATTTTCCCAACGCAAATAAAGAGATGTCCACAAACATACAAGAGGCTTAAAGAACACCAAAAAGACTAGACCAGAAAAGAAACTTCTCAAATGACATTATAGCGAAAACACTAAATCTACAGAACAAAGAAAACATTAAAAGCAGCATGGGAAAAAGGCCAAGTAACACATAAAGGTAGATCTTTCAGAATCATACCAGACTTCTCAAGAGAAACTATGAAAGCTAGAAGGGCCTGGGAAAATGTCATGAAGACTTTAAGGGACCACTGATGTCAACCCGGACTACTCTATCCAGCATTGCTTTCAATCAACATAGATGGAGAAAACAAAATATTTCATGACAAAACTAAACTTAAACCATATCTACATAGCAACACAGCCCTACAGAACATACTAGAAGAAAAACTCCAATCCAATGAAAACAACTACACCCAAGAAAACATAGGATATAGATAACATCAAAACAAAAATTAAAAGAAAACAAGCATAGAAACACAGTAACACCACCAACTCCACAAAAAAAGAGAAAAAATACAAAACAAAACAAAACAAACAAACAAACAAAAACCTAACATTCATTGGTCACTATTATCTATCAACATCAATGGACTCAAATCTCCAATAAAAAGATACAGATTAACACAATGGTTGCAGAAAAGGATCCAACATTCTGCTGCACCCAAGAAACACACTTCTGCCACAAAGATAAATATTACCTCAGAGTAAAGAGCTTGAAAAATGTTTTTCAAGCAAATGGACCCAGAAAACAAACTTGGGTAGCTATCCTAATATATAATAAAATAGACTTTCAACGAAAATTAATCAAAAAAAGATGAGGAGGGGGACTTCATTCTCATCAAAGGAAAAATCTACCAGGAGGACATCTCAATTCTAAACATCTATGCCACAAATAAAAGAGCACCTACATTTGTAAATGAAACATTATTAAAGCTTAAATCACACATTGGTCCCAACACCTTAAATAGTGGGAGGCTTCAACACTCCAATCTCACCAAGGGACAGATCATCTAGACAGAAGCTAAGTAGGGAAATAATGGCACTTACAAAGGTCCTAAATCAAATGGACCTAATAGATGTCTACAGAACTTTTCACCCAAATTCAAAAGACTATACATTCTTTTCAGCACCTCATGGAACCTTCTCCAAAACAGACCACCTAGTTGGGCACAAAACAAGCCTTAACAGATACAAGAAGATTGAAATAAACCCTTGTATCCTATTTGAACACCATGGTTTAAAGCTGGACCTCAACAACAATGGAAATAGCAAAGAGCCTACACACAAATGGAACATGAACAATTCTCTACTCAATGACAGCTGGGTTAGGGAAGAAATAAAGAAAGGAATTAAAGATTTCCTAGAATTCAATGGAAATAAAGGCACAACATACACAAAACTAAAAGACAAAATGAAATCATTGCTAAGAGGAAAATTCATAGCACTAAGTGCCTTCAAGAAGAAATTTAAAACATTTCATACACACAACTTAATGGCTCACGTGAAAGTACTAGAAAAAAAGAAGCAGACACATTAAAGAGGAGTGGATGGCTGGAAATAACCAAACTCAGGGCTGAAAACAATACATTAAATAAAACAATTCAAAGACTCAAAGAACCCAGGAGCTGGTCTTTGAGAAAATCAAGAAATAGACAAACTCTTCATCAAAATAACTAAAAGGAAGAGAGAAACTGTCCAAATCAACAAAATCAGAAATGAAAAAGGGGACATAACAACAGACACTGAGGAAATCCAATCATTAGGTCTTACTACAAAAGCCTATATGCCACAAAATTTGAATCCCTAAATGAAATGGACAATTTTCTTGATAGATTCCATCTACCTAAATTAAATCAAGCTCAGGTAGAATACTGAATTATCCTCTATCCCCCAAGGCAATAGAAGCAGTCATCAAAAGTCTCCCTTCCAAAAAAGGCTCAGGGCCAGATGGTTGCAGTGCAGAATTCTACTGACCTTCAGAGAAGAGCTAACTCCAACTCTCTTCAAACTATTGCACAAAAGAGAGACAGAAGGAACATTACCAAACTCATTCTATGAAGCCACAGTCACCTTGATTCCTAAACCACACAAAGTCCCAACAGAAAAGGAGAACTTTAGACCTATCTCTCTTATGAACATTGATGCAAAAATACTCAATAAAATACTTGCATACCAAACCCAAGAACACATAAAATATATCATCCACCATGGCCAAGTAGGCTTCATTCCAGGCATCCAGGGTTGGTACAATATATGGAAATCCATCAATGTAATTCGTCACATAAACAAACTGAAGGAGAGAAATCACATGATTATCTCCTTAGATGCCAAAAAATCATTTGACAAAATCTAACTCCCATTCATGTTTAAAGTCTTGGAGAGATCAGGGATATAAGGCACATACCTAAACACAGTAAAGCAAGACTATAGCCAACATCAAAGTAAACGGAGAGAAACTTAAATCAATCCCACTGAAATCAGGGACAAGGCAAGGCTGTCCACTCTTTCCGTATCTCTTCAACATAGTAGTTGAAATCCTAGCTAGAACATTAAAACAACTAAAGGAGATCAAGGGGATATAAATCAGAAAGGAGAAGTCAAAGTATCACTATTTGCAGATGACATGATAGTATATGAGCAACCCCAATAATTCGACCAGAGAACTCCTTCAGCTGAAATACCTTCAGCAAAGTGGCTGGATACAAAACTACCTTAAAAAATTCAGAAGCCCTCCTTTATACCAAAGACAAAAGGGCAGAGAAAGAAATTAGTGAAACAACACCCTTTACAATAGCCACTAATAACATAAAGTACCTTGGTGTGACTCTAAACATGCAAGTGAAAGACCTGTTTAAAAAACAATTCAAGTCTCTGAAGAAAGAAATAGAAGATAAGATCTCCAGTACTCATGGGTCAGTAGGATTAACATACTGAAAATGGCCTTCCTGCTAAAAACAATCTACAGATTCAATTCAATTACTATCAAAATACCAACACAATTCTTTACAGACCTTGAAAGAACAGTTCTGAACTTCATATTGAAAAACAAAAATCCCAGAATTGCCAAAACAATCCTGTACAACAACAGATCGTCAGGAAGTATTTCCATCCATGATCTCAAACTGTACTACAGAGCAATAGTAATAAAAACTGCATGATACTGGCATAGAAACAAAATGGTGCATCAAGGGAATCAAAGAGAAGACCCAGAAATAAACCTACACACCTACAGATACTTGATTTTTTGACAAAGAATTAAAAACCATGTAATGAAAAAAAGACAGCATCTTCAACTAATGGTGCTGGTCTAACTGGATGTCTACATGTAGAAAAATGCAAATAGATCCATATTTATCACCCTGCACAAAACTAAAGTCCAAGTGGATCAAAGACCTCAACATAAAACCAGACACACTAAATCTGTTAGAAGAAAAAGTGGGGAAGAACCTAGAACTCATTGGCACAGAAGACAACTTCCTGAACAGAACTCCAACAGTGCAGGCTCTAAGATCAACAATCAATAAATGGGACCTCATGAAACTGAAAAGCTTCTGTGAAGCAAAGGACACTATCATCAGAACAAAACGAGAGCCTAGAGACTGGGAAAGGATCTTCACCAACCCTATATCTGACAGAGGACTAATATCCAGAATATATATAGAACTAAAGAAGTTAGACAGCAACAAATAAAGTAATCCAATTTTAAAAAATGGGATACAGAGCTAAACAGAGAATTCTTGATAGAGGAATATTGAATGGCAGAGAAACACTTAAAGAAATGCTCAATCTCAGGGGGGCAGAGCCAAGATGGGGACAAGCACACACAGTTTCTGAGCAGTGCAATACCTGAACTTCTGAGTTGGTGAATGGAAGGACCTCTAACCCAGGAAGACAACGGTGGAGCTTTCTAGACGACAGGGAACATCACAGGAGGTGAAAACTTTGGTCTCGGGTCACCCGGGGACTTGTTTGCAGAAGGACAGAAACAATCCTTTGATCTCGCGGCACTCCCCTCTCCCAGACCTCCCTCCACCACGGCACAGTGGCACAGCTGACTGGACCAGATGGTTTCAGCGCGGAATTCTACCAGACCTTCAAAGAAGTGCTAACACCAATTCGACTCAAACTATTCCACAAAATGGAAACAGAAAGTACATTACCAAACTCATTCTATGAAGCGACAGTCACCCTGATACCTAAACCACACAAAGACCCAACAAAAAAAGAGAACTTCAGACCTATCTCTCTTATGAA
>REGO01001308.1:38816-61203 GCA_010120015.1 Rhombomys opimus
ATGAAGATACCTGATAAAACAGGATCAGATGAATGGGGGGAGGTCCCCCCCATCAGTGGACTTGGAAAGGGGCACAGTGGTGATGAGGGAGGGAGGGAGGGACTGGGAGGGAATGAGGGTTCAGGGCACGGCTGGGATACAGAATTAATAAAATGTAACTGATAAAAATAAAAATAAAAAATAAAATAAAATAAAAGAACAAGAAATGCTCAATCTCATTAGCCATTAAGGAAATGCAAATCGAAAGGACCCTGAGATTTCACCTTACACCCATCAGAATGCCCAAGATGAAAAACTCAAGTGACAACACATGCTGGAGAGGTTGTGGAGAAAGGGGAACTCTCCACCACTGCTGGTGGAAATGTAAACTGGTACAACCACTTTGGAAATAAACCTGACACTTTTCTCAGTCAATTAGGAATAGTGCTACCTCAAGATCCAGCTATATCACTGCTAGGCATATATCCAAAATACGTTCAAGTAAAAGACATTTGTTCAACTATACTTGTAGCAGCTTTATTCATAATAGCCAGAATCTGGAAACAACCCAAATGTCCCTCAACTGAGGAATGGATACAGAAATTATGGTACAGTTACACAATGGAATACTACTTAGTAATTAAAAACAAGGAAATCATGAAATTTGTAGGCAAATGGTGGGAACTAGAAAAGATCATCCTGGGTGAGGTATCCCAGAAGCAGAAAGACACACATGGTATATGCTCATGTATAAGTGGATAGTATACATATAATATGGGATAAGCATACTAAAACCTGTACACCTAAAGAAGCTAAACAAGAAGGAGGACTCTGAGTAAGATGACCAATCCTCACTCAAAAAGACAAACAGGACGGACATTGGAAGAAAGAAAAAACAGGAAACAGAACAGGAGCCTACCACAGAGCACCTCTGAAAGACTCTACCCAGCAGTGTATCAAAGCAGATGCTGAGACTCATAACCAAACATTGGGCAGAGTTCAGGGAATCTTATGAAAGAAGAGGGTGGTAGTAAGATCTGGAGAGGACAGGAGCTCCACAAGGAGAGTAACTGAACCAGAAAATCTGGGCTTAGCGGTCTTTTCTAAGACTGATAATCCGAGGACCATTCATGGATATAACCTAGAACCCTGCTCTGATGTAGCCCATGGTAGCTCAGTATCCAAGTGGGTCCTCTAGTAAGGGGAACAGGGAGTGCCTCTGACATGAACTCAGTGGCTAGCTCTTTTAATACCTCCCCCTGATAGGGGAGCAGCCTTGCCAGACCACAGAGGAGAATGCAGCCAGTCCTGATGAGACCTGATAAGCTAGGGTCAAATGGAAGGACAGGAGGTCCCTCCCTATCTGTGGACTTGGGAAGGGACATGGGCAGAGATGTTGGAGGGAGTATGGTATTAGGAGGAGATGACGGAGAGAACTATAGCTGGGATACACAGTGAATACACTGTAATTAATAAAAAAATAAAAATTTTATATATAAAAAAACTAGCCTTTCCTTTAAATATTGTTGAATATTTTTTGGTTTTTATTTTCAGAAATTAAAATATAGTTAAATCACTTTACCTTTCTTTTTCCACCCTCCATTCCAGCCTATATACTCTACTCTCTTTCTTTTTTCCAAATTCACAGCCACTGCCTCCTTTATTTTGATAAATAAAAAAATAGATAGATGATAGACAGATATAGATAGATAGATAGATAGATAGATAGATAGATAGATAGATAGATGATATATAGGTGGCAGATTGTTATGATTCCTAAGTATTTGACTAGTTTTCTTTGCAATAGATAATTATCCCAACATACCAACAAACAGAGAAAAAATAATGTATGGTGTCCAGCCCTACAACACCATTTCTCTACCCACGGCACCGGGGACATGCCAAAATCGGGCAGGAAGATTGTAACAGTCAAAGGAACAGGATGGCTGCTGTGAGATGGTGATTTGGAGATTTCTCTAAGAAGTATCAGGAAAACTACACCTATAAAATGTTTACACATGACTGTGTAAACTATACTTGCACAAGGACAACAGCAATTCAGATGCTAACATGGAAGAGGGGAAATCTTACAGGAAGGGGGACACTTTCCTACAAATTAAAACATCCTACTAATTAATTCTCTTTTAATTAATTCTCTTTTCTTCCTATAATAATATTCAATTTGCTATTATTGGTTAATCCCCCAAAGTATAAAAACCCTTATTTCTTCTTCCTTGACCAACCAAACAAAACTGGCATGTCATAAAATGTTCCACTGACTATTCAGCTCTATATCTTATCCTCTGTTCTATATTTTTATGATAATTATTTTTGAAATGTTCTGTTCTCAGTGCCTGTAAATTATGCATCTTCCTTTGTAAATGCATTTTGGCATTACAGTTTCACCACTCATCCTTCATTCACATTAATACCCATGTTGACAAGTCCAATCTCGTTTTCAAATCTTTATATTACTTGTCTTATGAGAAGCATTTCACACAAATGTTAACTCCATTTTATTTGAAAAAGATTCTCCAGTAATCTTTAGAATACAATACTGTAAGTTTGTACAGTCTTTCAGGGTCCCTTATTATTAGAATATTCTCATCTCTCATTTTTCCAGAATTGCACACTGTACTGCCTGTCTGGTTTTGTGCATCAACTTAACACAAGCTAGAGTCATCAGAGAGGAAGGAGCCTCGTTTGAGGAAATGCCTGCATGAAATCTGGCTGTAAGGCATTTTCTCAATTAGTGATCACTGGGAAATGGCAGCACATGGTGTGTGCTGCAGTCTCTGGGTTGGTAGTTCTTTGTTCTATAAGAAAACAGGCTGAACAAGCCATGTAAAGCAAGTAAATAGCACTCCTCCAGGGCCTCTGTATCATTTCCTGCCTCCAGGATCCTGCCCTGTTTAAGTTCCTGTCCCAACTTCTTTCAGTGATGAACAACAATATGGAAGCATAAACGAAATAAGATCTTTCCTCCTCAATTTGCTTTCTGGTCAAGGTTTTTGTTGAAGCATTAGCAATTGTAACTAACACACACATACACACACACACACACACACACACACACGTGTGTGTGTTTAATATTATGAAACTGTACTTGAAATTGTATAGGTATATTAAGTCTAACAAGTCCAAAATAAACTCATAGCTAGCTTCACAGCTTCTCTCCAGGTAATTAATTAACATCCCATTTCCCTAGAACATGTATATAAAAATTAGAGATATTCCTCTTTGTCTCTCATCACATATCCAGTCTACTTAAAAAACAAACAAATAAACAAACAAAAAATGAAAAAAAAAAAAACTTCATGATCTAACTTCCAAACATAATTAAAATTCAACGACTTCTACCAGCCACTATTTTTGTCTAGCTATCCTCATTATTAATTGTTGTAGTTTACTTTCTGTGCTTTGATCAATCCCTTGACCAAAAGTAGTTTGGGGAGGAAAAGGTTTATTTTCTGATATCAGGTAATAGCTGTTATCCATCGATGCAAGACAAGAGCTCATGGCAAAACACTGAAGCAGAAGCCATGGAGGGACACTGCTTACTGACTTATCTACTTCTTTGCTTCTATAGCCCAAGTTCCCTTGATCAGGTATGGGCCTGGTCATACTACGCCAATTATCCATCAAGAAAATGCCACACAGACATGCCCATAGACCACTATGATGGTCATTCTCCAGTTGAGATTTCCTTTTTCTAGGTATATCTAGATTTGAGTTAAGTTGACAAAAACTAACCAGCACAATATTCTAGTGAAGGGATATGAGTTGATTGTCCTCAGCACCATACTTACCCAAGTGCAGTTTCATTTTAACATAGCTCAAAGTTTATTGATTTTTTTAAAAAAAGTTGCTTATGTCACTTCTCATCTCACAGTCTTGCAACATTATTCAGTTTAACTCAAATGCAGGCCTCTGAGTTACATTCCTTTGCTTTTGATATGATCTTATATTCCAAAATTTAAACACCCTCACAGTTTCTTTATAGAAGCACTGGACTCTTCATTGTTTCCAAGCAATGACACATATGCTTTCTTTCTAAATGTTTATATTGACCATTTCCTTTGTGTAGAATGTTTGAAGCTCATTTGTTCAAATATCACATTCTCATGGAAGCACCTACCCTAGGTGAGAAATGTTTTTGTTGTTAATTATGGTGTTTTATTTCTGTTATTGATAAATCTCTATGGCATTTTATCATCATCTGTCATAAACATATTTTATTTACTTGCTGTTTTTTGTTTTGTCACTCTTAAGTAAAATTTAAATTGTTATATAAGTTTTCTGGAAATGCTTTAACATTATTAAAAGGACCAAGAACCTGGGAATTTCCTGCTAACACATTGAATGAACAATGATGGCTCATATTAGGATTCTTTATGGTTAACATTAATAGGAAAAACCTGGCCTGCTGCTTGCTTTGTTTTACAGAGTGAAGATACTCTTTTATACCTTTTCATGGTTAAAACACATCAAATAAAGAATATTTTAAGACACATGTGCACTCCAAATACTGGGCATATGAATAAAGTTTGATTGAAATATTGTTATGATTTTAAATTTGTGTACTGTTTCTGGCTACTCTCTAAGTTACAACAGAAATGAACATTTGTGATAGAGTCTTAAAGTCTGCTAAATCTAAATTATTTTCTAGCTGGAGATTTATAGGGAGAAAAAGCTGAATTTTGAAGTTCAGTCTGAAAAAACTCTTATTTCTACCAAATATTTACAGAGCATGTTGCATAATGGTATGAGTTACTATGGGTTCTGGAGATACAGTTGGAACAGGTTGAACAACAACCTACTCTCAAACAGTATATTCCCATAACTACTCTCATTAACTTCCAGTGGGAAAATATTTGGCCAAAAGATCTTCACAGATATAATTAAATATCTTAAGATGAGATCATTTCAGATTTCCCAGGGAGACCATAAATGAAATTTTTAAAATGCCCTGATATATATATATAGGAACTCATAACTTGTCCATGTAATGAGAAATGAGAATCTGTGGTGTTGAGTGGTGGACAACATAATGCCCCCTTACCTCTGAGAACATTCTAGAAAAGGAAGTGGGAAAGAAAGAAAAAGCCAGTGGTTGAAGATAAGTATTGCTATAGGGTATATTCTGGACATGACATAGCTGTTGTACTCATGAATTTACAGCAGTTGTTGTTTCCTGAATAAGATCTGTTCAAAACTGAGTCTTTCAACATTCCAGTATGGATGGCCTGAATGACTATTGACAGGAAATTGGTACTGAGGGAGGAGATGACATTTTCTTCAGTGGTGAGGCCAAAGATACATTACAGTGCTGCAATAAATAATCCCTCTTTGTACCCATGCAAAGCAAACATAACTCATGGTCACACACACACAACAACAACACAGAGCAAGAGAGAAAGATGGAGGGAGAGGGAGATAATAAAAGAATGGAGTGAGAGGGAGAAAGAGACAGAGAAGGACAGAGACAGAAACAGACATAAAAGTAGGTGATGCATCTGTGGAAAACTGCTTCTGTAGGAGAGTTAGCAAGTGAAAGAGGGCAATGAAGTTTGGAAACAACCAAATTTCTCACTATATGAATATAAAAAAATGTTAGTAAGACAGGAGAGGATGGGTACTACATACTGTTTTGCTGTTTGTTTGTTTAGTGATCTTACTTGTTTTTTAAATTTTTTAAATTTATTTTTAATATTAATTACAGTTTATTCACTTTGTATCCCAGCTATAGCCCCCTCCCTCATTCCCTCCCAATCCCACACTCCTTATTTCATTTCCTCCCAAGTCCCTCTCCAAGTCCACTGACAGGGGAGGTCCTCCTCCCCTTCCATCTGACCCTAAGTTATCAGGTCTCATCAGGACTGGCTGCATTGTCCTCCTCTATGGCCTGGCAAGGCTGTTCCTCCCACCCCCCTCAGGGGGAAGTGATCAAAGAGCCAGCCACTGAGTTCATGTCAAAGATAGTCCCTGTTCCCATTACTAGGGTACCCTCTTGGATACTGAGCTGCCATGGGCTACATCTGAGCAGGGGTTCTAGGTTATATCTAAGGTCCAGAAAATATTTTTAAGAAAATCATAGAAGAAAATTTTCTCAATTTAAAGAAAGAGATGTCCATAAACATACAAGAGGCCTGTAGAACACCAAATAGACTAGACCAGAAAAGGAACTCTTCACATCACATCATAGTCAAAACACTAAACCTACAGAACAATGAAAAAAAATACTAAAAGTAGCAAGGGAAAGAGGCCAAGTAACATATAAGGTAGACCTATCAGAATCACTACAGATTTGTTAACAGAAACTATGAAAGCCAGAAGGGCCTGGGCAGATGCTAAATTATTTGTTGTGTTTTTTTTTTTGGGGGGGGGAGAAATTATTTTGTTTTTGTTTGTATTTGGACTGTTTGCTAATGAGAGGAAGAAAGAAGGCATGGAGTTGGATAAGAGGTAGGCAACGTCAGGGAAGAGATGAGAAAAGGAAAAATTGTTATCAGAACACATTGTATGAAAAAATACATTTCTTTTTAATTTTAAAAAAATTATTTATTTTTTATTAATCACTACTTATTCACTTTGTATCCCTTCCAATACGACCTTCCCTTCCTCTTCCCTCCCATGACCGTCCCCAAGCCCACTGATAGGGGAGGTCCTCCTTCCCTTCCATCTGGCCCTACCCTATCAGGTCTCATCAGGACTGGCTGCATTGTCTTCCTCTGTGGCCTGGTAAGGCTGCTCCCCCGTCAGAGGGAGGTGATCAAAGAGCCAGCCACTGAGTTCATGTTAGAGACAATCCCTGTTCCCCTTATTAGGAAGCCTTCTTGGACACTGAGTATCCATGGGCTACATCTGTGCAGGTACTCTAGGTTATTTCCATGCATGGCCTGGGTTGGTGTATCAGTCTCTGAAAAGAGCCCTGAACCCAGAATTTTTGGTTCTGTTGCTCTCCTTGTGGAGCTCCTATCCCCTCCAGGTCTTTCATCTCCCACTTCTTTCATAAGATTCCCTGCACTCTGCCCAGTGTTTGGTTATGAGTCTCACCATCTGCTTTGATATCCTGCTGGATAGAGTATTTCAGAGGCCCTCTGTGTTAGGCTCCTGTCCTGTTTCCTGTTTTCTCCCTCAACCAATGTCCATCCCAGATTCCTTTCTGAATGAGGATTGATAATCTTACCCAGGGTCCTCCTTCTTGCTTAGCTGCTTTAAATGTACAGATTTTAGTATGTTTATCCTATATTATATGTGTAATATCCACTTATAAGTGAATATATACCATGTGTGTCTTTCTGCTTCTGGGATACCTCACTCAGGATGATCTTTTCTAGTTCCCACCATTTGCCTGCAAATTTCATGATTTCCTTGCTTTTAATTGCTGAGTAGTATTCTATTGTATAAATGTGCCACAATTTCTGTATCCATTCCTCAGTTGACGGTATTTGAGTTTTTTCCATATTCTGGCTATTGCAAATAAAGCTGCTACAATCATGGTTGAACAAATGTCCTTATTATATACTTATTGTATACTTGAGCATCTTTTGGGTAGATGCCTAGGAGTGGTACAGCTGGATCTTGAGGTAGCACTATTCCTAATTGTCTGAGAAAGCACCAGATTTATTTCCAAAGTGGTTGTACAAGTTTACATTCCCACCAGCAATGGAAAAGGGTTCCCCTTTCTCCACATCCTCTTCAACATGTGTTGTCACTTGAGTTTCTGATCTTAGCCATTCTGATATGTGTGAGGTGAAATCTCAGAGTTGTTTTGATTTGCCTCTCCCTGGTGACTAATGATGTTGAGCATTTCTGTAAGTGTTTCTCTGCCATTTTATACTCCTCTATGGAGAATTCTCTGGTTAGCTCTGTATCCCATTTTTTAATTGGATTACTTGATTTGTGGCTTTTTAACTTCCAACAGCACATGCTCTAAGATCAACAATCAATAAATGGGATCTCATGAAACTGAAAAGCTTCTGTAAAGCAAAGTACACTGTCATCAGGACAAAATGACAGTCTAGAGCCTGGGAAAGGATTTTCACTAACCCTATATCTGACAGAGGACTAATATCCAGAATATATAAAGAACTCAAAAAAAAAAAAACATTTTCATTAAAAAAAATGTACTCAGAAGGAGGCTTATGACAATTTTGTTAGAGTTTGAAAGAAAAATAATAACATATATTATACATGGTCTTGGGCAAGAAGTGAACTGATATATGTAAATATATAATACACAGTATATAATATAAATTCACACATGTGTGTACATGCATGCATGTGTATGTGTGTTTGTGTAATTTATTAGATTGGCTTACAGGCTATGGTCTGGGTTGTCCAATAATATTTGACTCTCTCCTCCCTCCAAAAAGGTCAAGAATCTGTTGGTTGTTCAGTAAGAAGACTGTATGTCTCAGCTGGTCCTAGGCCTGTGTTGGAATCCCAAAGAAGTAGGTTCTAACGCCAGTGAAGGAATGCCTCAGAAGCAGAACTGATGAACTTTCATGGAGAATAAAGGCCAGCAGACAAAGCAAAACCTTCTGTCACCTATACCTTTTTAAGAAAAAGGCCATTAAAACGTATGGCCCAGATTTAGAGTGAATCTTTTCACCTCAAATGATTCAGTGAAGAAAGTCCTCCACAGGAGTGCCCAGTTTCTTGAGTTTTAGTTGATTCCAGTTGCCAACCAAGAATAGCCATCATAATTCTACCCCTTATCAACTCAACACACAATTATATCTCTTTAATTCATGCTTAATTTCAAAATGAAACCAGTAAGAGGTCATAATTCTGCCTAACATGTTATAACTACTCCACTTCTGGTACCAATTTCTGTCTTAGATACTTTTCTATTGGGACTAGGACAAAAGTAATATATAGAGGAAAAGATTTAATTGGGCTTATAGTTTATGAAGGTCAGAGTTCATAATGGCAGAGCAAAGGCATGGCTGCAGGAATAGCTGAGAGCACCCATCTTGATGTCAAAGAAGTTATGGAGAGAGACACAAACTGGGGAGCTTTTTTGATGCCTTTCCCAATGACCCACTTCCTCCATCAAACCCATTTTTTTCCAAACAATTCAACCATTAAACAAGTATTCAAATACATGAGATAATGGGAACCTGTCTCATTTAAATCATCACAGTAGATGGCCTAAAATTCTTGACGACTGCCAAGAGGGAGGAAATGGAGAAGAGGAGATAACGTCTCTAATTATACAGTAAGCATGGAGGTCATCAGGAAGCTATGGAAAGTGGGTGTTGTCAGAAAATGAGAAAGCCCAGGGGGTTGGGGAAAGTATGCTTAGGATGTTGACCAGTATCCACCCCCCCAAAAAAAAGTAATAATAAAGAAAAGTTACATTTTTTGAATTTGAACTCAAAAGAAGTGGATCATCCAAGTAGTGAGGATTGCCAAGCAACAGAGGGAGGGGCTTCTACAATGTTTAGTACACTATCTAATTAAGGAAATAATCATTCTTTCTATCTTCTTAGCAAGTCTTTGGTAAATCAGCCTTCATGAGGGAGTCTTCTAGTGGGGTGATTAACAGGTTCAGCTGGATAAAATCTTAAGGAAGAAGACAAAAATAGGCATAATTCTCTTTGGGGCAGATAAGAATGCCACATCTCTATTCAGACCCACAGGCAGAACTTACATTCTATTCTTATAAATAAATGGAAAATAATAGCTTTGCTTTAATGGCTCTCAACAAAGCCCTGATTCGTACACCTTTTCATGTGGTATTTTAAATTCTACAGAGAGGTAAAACTGACGCTTTTATTTCTATTGTTGCCAAAGAAACAGGAACCTAGTCAAAATCTGATTATGAGGGAAGGCTCTAGACCTCCAAGGCTGCTAATATCTTTTATTACTTAACAGTATTTTCTCCAGAGGACTAATTATTTAGGATTTTGTAGAAGCTGTTATTAAAACTTAACACCAGCTGGGGAGTTTTGTGGTTATTATGCACGGTGGATGCCATAGAGAATTTAAAAATGTGTAGTCCACCAACACACACAGTGGTGGAAAACTCATTGAGGGAAACACAGGAGGAAATACTAGCCAGAATTAAGACTTTACTTATGTTATTAGACTGTTAGGCAAATTCAGTTCTCCCCATAAGAATATCTAGAATACTAGTGGAGTTAAATAGATAGTATTACAGCAAGGGATATTGTGCAAAGTGCTTTATAGCTGAAATCACACATGATATAAGGTTTTGTCAGGAACAGCTGTTTGTTACTTTTTATAATTGTGAAGGCATAAAGAAGTAACTATAGAATAGTTCAACCAAGAGCTTAATAAAACTCATATTATTAAATGGGTTAATACTGGTAAAGTACTCTGAACTATGGAGAATATGGATATACTACTTAAGCGACCTAAAGCAAAATGAGTAACAGAGAGGAAAGACAATGTTTTGAAACTAATGCATAGACATATTATTTTTTGGACTGAGCCAGTTTTGTACATGACATTATATTTGTTGAAAATTTTAATGTCTTTTTTTTTAATTTTTATTTTTATCAGTTACATTTTATTAATTCTGTATCCCAGCCGTGCCCCGAACCCTCGTTCCCTCCCAGTCCCTCCCTCCCTCCCTCATCACCACTGTGCCCCTTTCTAAGTCCACTGATAGGGGGGACCTCCCCCCATTCATCTGATCCTGTTTTATCAGGTATCTTCATTGAGTTCCTGTTAGAAATAGTCCTTGTTCCCCTCACTTTGGGAAACCAATTGGTTACTGAGCTACCACAGGCTACATCTGAGCGGAAGTTCTAGGTTATATCCATACATGGTCCTTGGTTGAATGTCAGTTTCAGAAAAGACCCTGTGCCCAGATATATTTGGTCTTTGTGGAGCTCCTAAATACTACTCAGCAATCAAAAAGGAGGAAATCATGAAATTTGCAGGCAAATGGTGGGATTTAGAAAACATCATTCTGAGCGAAATATCCCAGAAGGAGAAAGACAAACACGGTATATACTCACTTATATAGACCTATAAGATATTATAAACATAATGAAATCTATACACCTAAAAAAGATAATCAAGAGAATGTCTTTTATTTAAATACTTTTAAATAAGTTTTAAATACTTTTGACCTGACTACTTCAATGTAATCTAAACTTCAATTGAAATATTGTATTCGGAATTGTTAAAACCTTAGCATCATTTAAGTAAATCGCAGAGGATAAATTTAAGTCTGTATACTCATGTTTTTAGCCTACAGGTTATTCAGTGATAGAGTAGCCAGTTCATATTTCATGAATTTTGATTATTGTTATTGTTAGTTTATTATGCAGAAATGCTGATATATCTTTTGTGTGAATGTTTAGTCTAAATTTTTGTAGGCACAGAGCTTTTAATTTTTAAATAAGATATAAAGTTTGTTTGTCAGTGAAACAAACTCTACAATATATAAAGAAAGTTATTGAAGAGTTGCTACACTATAGACAAGCAGTTTCTTGTTGGTGAATTTGTATATTATACCAACCAACTTGACACATTCTACATGTGTTTACTAAATTAGATTCTAAAATTCCATCTATGTATGTATCTATGTATCTATCTATCTATTTTTTCCATGTGTACATTAAACTATTCTACAGAAATAAGTGTATATTCTAAGCTTGGAATGTGTAAACTGTATATAAGTATCATTTGCTGCTACATTATTTACATTTAATAGTCACAGATGCTAGCATAAAATATAAAAATGGTCTTCATTACTCAACATGTTTGAAAAAATATTAATCAATAATTCACATTTAAACATATTTGTAATTAGATCAATTTAAAAATGATATTGTTACCAGGAAATTGGAATTCCCTTTTGGTTTTCTTATTCTCTTTAATAGGGAATTTAATAACAAACTCAATGGGAAGTTCCAAGCCAGGGGTTCTCAACCTTCCTAATGCTTTAATACAGTACCTCAAGCTGTGGTGACAGTTGCTTCTTTATAACTGTAATTGGCTACTGCTATGAATAGTAATGTTTTAAATATCTGATATGCAAGCTATCTGCTATAAGACCTAAAAAGGGGCCTTAGCCCACCGACTGAGAAACACTGCTCTTGGGTAATTTTATTTGTATTAAAAAAAACCCAGAGTAGCAAGTAGTAAATCTTGACAGCTGCCTTGAAGAGGGAGATGGACCAGAGAAAGAAGAAAGGCTTCCCATTGGAGTTCAGCTGGACCGGAGGCCACATAGTTGAGAGGGGAGCTTTAAGGAGTGAAGAAGCCAGTGTGTTAAGGAAAGCATGATTAGAAGAAAGAAGAAAAAGAAAGCTGTACTTTTCTTAGTGACTCAGAAAAGCAGGCAGACAGGCAATCTGAAGAGGCCAGAGAACAGAATTCTGGGAAGAATTAGACTTTATTGCCTTAAGGGGATAATTATTTCTCCTACCTATTTAGCATAGTTTAAGATGAACCTTCCTTCTAGGGGTAGGGTAGGGTGAAGGGGTCCAGGTAAGGTGTGGATAGGTCATTCACCTGCCCAACTAGACTAACTGTTAAGGGAGGAGACAATAGCATATCTATATCTAGGAAGATTCCTTCTTCTTCCTCCTCCTCTTCTTCTTCCTCTTCTTCTTTTTCTTCCTCCTTCTTTTTTGGAGACAATTTCTCTGTGTAGCCCTCTATGTCCTGGAACTCGCTCTGTATACCAGGCTGGCCTGGAACTCAGAGACCCACCTGTCACTGCCTCCAGATAGCTTGGACTGAAGGCATGAGCCACCACTGCACAGCAGGGAGATTCTATTCTTTACTGTAACAATACATAAAGAATTTTATCTATAAACCTAAGGTTAATTTATTCTTTCTTGATCAGTCTTTGTATTATGAATATATTAATCTTTTTTCAAGTAGGATGTTTCATATTTAAGAGATTTAAAGTTAATATATTCCCAGAATGCATGATTGTTTACATGACTGAATCTTTTATTAGAAATGGAAAACAACTATTGTTTCCTAAGGAAAGGGTCATTTTCCACAGTTGAATTACAGAGGAAGTCTCCCCAATGTTGTATTAAATGCAAAATAAGTGCTGGGCTATATAATGTTTATTATCTGTCCTAAGATTACCGTGGCGGCATTACCTAACCTGCTATCACAAATAATAAGACACCTGTTAGATCTGCAATTGCCTTATTTACCTTGGGACAGGCAGGTACTTCACGTACACTGTTTAAATTACCTCACCATCCATCTCCCAACCCCCATCCAATGCCATCCACCTTAATCCTCCTCATCTGGACTATCTTCCACCCATAACCTTATAAATACTCGGTTTTATTCTTCATCTGGGCTGGTCCATAACATTACTGGAGTCCTTCCTCTCAGCTCACCCCGTTTCTTCTCCACATTTACCCATTGCGGCTTCCTCCTTCCTCCTCTCTTCCCGTGATTCTCTCTTGAACCCAAAAGCCCAACCTTAGCCACCGCCTTTCCCATTCTGCTCTGCGCAGGTATAGGCCATTTAATCAACCAATCACGTATGTCTTAGGCCGGTTTAGAAAACAAGGATAGGTGTAACCAGAGGACCAGTAACGTGCATCAGACCAACCTCCAACAGCCCAGGCTAATGAAACCTGTGAGATTAAACAGTGTGCAGCTCATCTGCAGTGGAAAACAGAACCATTTCCCACATTTTCAACTAATGAAGCTTTATTCCTCCCTTAGCTCTTCACAGGCCCCTCTGCACCTACCATCTTCACGTAGGCGTCAGGCAGATGGCTTCTCCCTGCCTGTACAGCAAGACCTTATGTTTAATTAATGTGCCCCTTTCCCCATCGGATTTTAGATTTTGACTCATTCCTAAATTTTACTCATCATTTCTCACATCCCTGATCTTAGCGTCATGTATACATGCACAGTACTAAATATATTATATTTTGCTGTGCCCTCTTTTTGCATCCCAATATGTATGCAACATCATTAAAGTATTTCCCCACCATTTTGGGAAACGTGGATCCTATTCTTTTTGTCAGACACAAAGTCAAAGACTTACAAATAATAAATCTTCCTCCTACTGGGATGTTTTCAGTACCTGTTGTATTTGCTTACTGTCATTTTTCTAAGGGGAGAAATAAATCAAAGTTTAAGGAAGTTGGTGGAAAATTGGTTTTGTTCTGGATGTAATAAAAAGTGTAGATCTTGCCTTCCTTCGGGAGTCTACAGGGTGGAGTATATTCAGGAAAACAGATGTTATCCTGTCATTTCAAGCAGGAAGGGATTTAAAAGAGGGATTAGAGAGGTGAAACTGTCAGAGGGCCTAGGGAATTAAGGTCAGAGAAACCAACAGTGGATTAGTACAAAAAAAAAAAAAAAAGATAAGTCAAAACAATACTGTTTAGGCATTAACAAATCACAAAATCTCCAGAAATGTCTCCAATGATCTCAGCTCTCTGCAGGCCATGACAGCTAGATCTGCAGGTGGCAGAGAAGCCTGGTAAAATACTCCTGTTTGTCAGAGTTCAGGAGACTTCACAAAGCTTGTTCAAATAATGACAAGATTGCTTCTACTTTCCTTTCTCATTCTGGATATCACACATAGAAAGGAATACAGTTTCTAGTCTCCCAGCTTTTGAAATAAATGGGCTTTGAAAAGAAGAAATGGTCCTAATTACCAATATACTGTAAGTGTTATGTTCCTTTAAATGGTGTTGATGGACACTGTTCATAGACAGTGAAAAGAATTTTAGATTTAGGTGCCCTGTGTTAAATTTACAGAAAAAAAAAGTTGAATTTGTCCATATCTATGATGATGTCCTGGTATATATATATATATATATATATATGATGTTGTCAGAGAGCCCCAAACATACAGTAGAGGGATGAAATCAAACTCTGCAATGTTCTTAAGGCAGGGTACAGAAACATACATGCATACATATATATATATATATACATACATACATACATATACACATATATATAGGTAGTATGTGTATTGCTGAACTTACTTTGCTCTTCTTGCTAATATGTTTTACTTAGTTAAGCATTTTAGAAATTGATTTCATTGCCAAATGAACAAGCTAAATAAAGAACAACAGTTTATAGATGGTGCAAGCATGAGGATGAGGTAACTGAATGCTATCCTTCACACGGCTAAAGTTAATGCTAGAATACCGGGGTGAAAAAAGTCATCTGTTAGAGGTAAGCCCGATGGAGAGGTTTACAGCTGACTAAAAGCACCAGCAGTGATGTCTGGGACCATTTATCAGGATGTGCCAGATGCCTTTGTTATGCCAGGTTCACAGGACCCTCAGAGACCACCAGGAGATGACTCGATGCAATTGCAAGAGAGCTTTATCACGAGAGCGATCAAACTGGGGACCCAAGTCTCACTGGCGCAGCAGTAGAGAAGTGGGACCCCAAGCTCTGAGTAAACAGGATTTTCAAAGGGAAAGTCTGTGAGCCAGGGGTTTCCATGGCAGCAAGCAGGGGGGCACAAGCCTTGGCGTTACAGAATTGGGTGAAGTTTAGCAGGGCGGGGTGACCTTTTCTGAGGCACATAATCACAATGGCTAAGCCATATAATCACAATGGCTATTGTTCTAAACCATATCTGAAACATTGGGGAGAATTTTCCCACCCGATTCTCAACCAATTCCCATTGATTATTGCAAGGGAGTTTGTCTCTATTTTCTATGAAGCATTTATTCTGTATTATTTCCTGGAGGTTGTTGAGAAGAGAGTTAACTTTGTTTTCTGCCAGGTGTACATTCTGTGATATTTCCTGGTGCCTGAATTCAGTTCCCAGTCAAGATCTTTATTTCAAAATGGAGTTATACTCAGGCTATCTTAAGCTCTTCACCTTCATCGAGAACAGTGTGGAGAAGAAGGTTTAACGACAGTGCTAAAGACCTCTGCCAAGTAAGGATTAGCGACCATGACTTGCTCAGGTCATCCAACTTTTTGAGTTTCTAAACGTGTTTCAGTTAGGACAGAGAAGGAGCTACTTAAAAAAGGAGACTATGCTACAGTCATCTCCTCGAAGTCAATCTAGCTTATACAATAATTCACTTAAAACAGGAGAGTCTGATTTTTGACAGACAGAGAATAGTGTTAGTCAGGAGTTCTCTCTGCCTGTGGGTCATGACCTCGTTGGGTGACAGGGGTCACCTATCAGAATATCAGAAATATCAGATATTTGCGTTGGGATTCATAACAGTAGCAAAATCACAGTTATGAAATAGCAACAAAATAATTTTATGGTTTGGGGTCACCACACTATGAAACTGTTGCAGGATTAGGAAGAATCACTGGAGTTACTCAACTATTTATGATTCCATTAAAATTAGTCTTTTTGGCTTAGAATCCAGCTATATAACATGTTTGCTTACCAAAGCATATATAACCTTACTCACAGGCATAGTTTTGAACCCTGTGTTTCTGTGGTGTAGAAGACACAGGAACAGATTTGACAAGCTCAAATCTAGTTTTAAATGGACATAGCAAGTCATCTTGTACATATGTTGCTCTACTCAAACCTCTGTAGCAATCAATTAATTCGTAACGACCTTGTATAAATTAGAAAGTTTCTGAGCAATGAGTTATTTGCAAAATCAGAGACCCGTCTTTATGTAATAGCCTAAATAGGTTAGTGAATTGCAGAAGGGATGTAGGACATACTTACCAGAGGAACGCTGAGCGGCGCAAACGAACAGAACCAGGGCAAGACGCTCACTGTCCTCCCCAACATTTCACCAAAGGGATGTAACACGGAATACGCTAACAAAGTGACTGCCCATTAGCTGAACAACGATGAAAACAGCAGATATGTCAATGCGGGTGAGGGAAAACTCAGGAGGCCTCAACCTTACACAAACAACTGCAGGCAACTAAAAGGAATACTGAGAGCAAGAGAAACGGAGCAAGAGAACACCAATAGCTTATCCTATGCCAAATGGTCAGCCCTGAAGACCTACATACAAGTAATGCTATGTATAACAAGCAGGTTACATTTGTGTTTTATTCATGTTCATATATTCATTCATCAAAAATTAATGAAAAAGGGACATGAATTTGAAAAATAGCAAGGAAGGGTATTTGGGATGTTTTGTAGTGAGGAAAGGGAAGGGAGAAATGTAATTATGTTATACTCTCAAAAATAATAAAGAGATGTTTGTTTGTTTGTTTGTTTGTTTGCTTTTCTCTTTTAGTTTGGCCATGCTACAGTTTGTCCTTACTCATTTGTAACTGATTGTGTTTGATAAATTGTTTCATAGAATTTAAAATAATCTTTTATTTCTAAAATGTTTTTTAGAACAGGGCCATATCCTCTGAGGTTAAAACATCATTTTTCTAATATGGTGCTAGAAAGCCTGGGATTCTTTTATTCTCTAATTTGCTTCTACACAGAGAATCAATAGCTTTTAAAACAGTCATTTTTCATGGATTGATGCATGCTAAATAGTGATTTTTCTGAGTGATATTATTTTCAAATGCTCGTGTGACTGAATAAAGATAAACAACTAGACTGAAATATAGATTTCTTTATGTCATTTATCAGAGGGAAGCAATTTACATGTAATGCTATATGGATCTCCAGAAAGAGCTATATAAAAATCAAAGTTTGGAGTCTTCTTTATCCCTTTTTTTAGAGTGATGAATTTTTGCTGGACAAATATAGATTTATTTTCAGTGAATATATAAGTAGAAGCTACTTATTTTTATATAACCTGAGCATGTTCCACTATATTATTGTATTTAAAAAAATAGTTCATTATTCATAAGTAGACAATATGATAAGAACTTCTAACAAATTATTTATAGTGCTGGGAAATGACCCCAGTCCCCTGCACACGTGAGTCAGGTAGCTACCACTGAACTACACTCCCAGGACCATCTATCTATTTTGTTTTGAGATCAAATCTCACTTAATTAGCCAGATGGCATCAAACTTGTTCTGTATCCTAGTAATGTCTCTAATTTGCCACCTCATTGCTTCATATTCTTAAGGAGGAATTACAGCCCTACGTCACCAAACCCAGTGAAGAGGACTTTGTATATTTAATGTTTACAGATTGAGAATAATACATTTTATATTCACTTGGAACGTGGACTAATATGAATATACAACCTGTTATTAAAAGTTTTATTTCAAATATTTCTAATCAAAGGAATAATAAGGATTCCTTCAGAATAGGAACAATATATACAATTACCATTTCCCAGCTGGGTGTGGTAGCAGAAGCCTTGAATTCCAGAACTCATGGAGGCAGAGGCAGGCTGATCCCTGTCAGTTCAAGGTCAGCTTGGACTACAAAGCCAGTCCAGGACAGCCAGGCTACACAGAGAAACCTTAAAAAACCAAACCAAAACAACAACACCAATTACTATTTCCCAAGGCCAGGTACACAAAGAGCTGAAACCTATAAGGAGCCATACACCAGTGTGACTAGAAAGCTGTCTCTCGGAGCTATTAGAAACACAATTTTCCTCATGTATTTAAGTATTTCCTGAAGAAGTCCTTTCCTTTGCCTTTTCACCAGAGCCTCTCAGAAGACTAGAATGATTGATCCTCAGAGCAGTGACTTAGACCTGAATCAATTAAGGTTGATGGAGGTGGCTGTTCCGTTTTTTTGCTGCTTAGGAAATTGCACACACTTTGCATTCATGAAAACAGAGTTCCATCTGATTCAGTGGCAACACAAAAGTATATCCTCTCGACTTGCCGGATACAATTTCAAATGTACAAGGAAAAGAGAGGAAAGCAGAGACATGTTTAAACATTTCTTTTCTTGATTTTTTTGGAATGCATTTAAATGGTAGAGAAACCCCCATCCCTTCCTTCTATTTGACATAAACTGTGTAAATTGGGTCTTCAATTTTTTTCTTTTATTATTATTATTATTATTATTATTATTACACTTTATTAATTTTGAATCCCCCCATAAGCCCCTCTCTCCTCCCCCTCCCGACCCCACCCTACCTCCCCTTTCTGCATGCATGCTCCTCCCCACGTCCACTGATAGGGGAGGTCCTCCTCTCCTTCCTTCTGATCTTAGTCTATCAGATCACATCAGGAATGGCTGCATTGTCTTCTTCTGTGGCCTGGTAAGGCTGCTCCCCCCTCAGAGGGAGGTGATCAAAGAGCAGGCCAATCAGTTTATGTCAGAGGCAGTCCCTCTTCCCATCTTCAATTTTTAACTGACATTTTTAAGGGAAAGGGGAAATAATGTAATTATATTATAATCTCAAAAATAACCAGGACCTCAGAGCCTAAGAAAATACCTTGGAACTGAAAGGTATTCAAAAATAAATGTTTGTTGTTGTGTTTGTTTTCTCAGAGCTTTTAGTACAAACTAATTCTATAAATCTAATGATTAAATATTTGAAAAGGAGCAACAAGAAATTTGAAAAGAACAGTTTGCATACGTATAAAAGATAAAGTTTAAAATGATGTCTTCAATATTCTCTTTTAGGCACTTCAAAAGACTTTAAATCTTGCAAAAAATAGTTCCTTTGCGGAAATAGCTCATCTTACAGAATACATTTGGTGACACTTAACATGGTGATAAACATTGCTAAATATTTCAATAATGTTATTTAATTTGGGTACCTTGACAGATTGAGTAAAGGTCTTTTCATGAAGCAACTAAAATCATTTACATATAAAAGGAAGTGTTTTTTTTTTTTTTTTCTTTTTAAGAGTTGCTTGGTTCCTTCAAAGGAAAAATTTTAAAAACAAAAACCAACAAACAGATGGTTCAGTTTTAGGAGCAGTAATCCGACCCCTTTCATCTAGTGTTATATCAAGGACATTGGTTCAATTTTTGGTGAGAACAAAAAGAGGGTTAAGCCCAGTACTTTGTTAAATTATATTTTACCATTGTGGTATAAAATAATAGTGAGAGAGTGATAATTCAGGATTCTTTCCTCAAATTTCAACTATTATCATGTTGTATCTTCAATTCCTTTTGTCCTACCTAGCGTAAAGAAATAACACTTGAATACATTGTAATTTAAGAATTCAACAGTATGATAATCTAGAATGCTAAGTACTGTTCTACAAAAACCAAACTGATTAGAAGCCATTGTTACAAATGCTACTGGAAGTTGAAGGATGTTATTGTATTTTCAACTGGTGTATCAGAATGGATTGTGTGTAAAGAAAGGATTTTGAAGCTGTGATTTCGGGGGCTGGAAGATCGATTTTTGTCCCTGGCTCCCTCCAGGAGGTAAAGTTTTGTTTTGTTTTTAATTGTTCTTGTCTTTTCTTTAAGTGTAATCTGCACCCAATGACTCATTTCTAATGAATACACTTTAACAGAAAATGGTAAGATATTGACTTAGTAATAGAGAAATCTAGCAGATCCTACCTTGAGCAAATAATCAAAGTGAACATTACTAAGAAGACATATTGATATCAGCTATCTTCGACACAATCCATATCCCTCAGTCTAACCAAGAGATAATATTACATAAACCCAAATTGAGAGAGGAAGAGAGGAACAGCGATAGGGCCGGGAGTCAGGGTGGAAGTTGGATGGGAGGGAGATAAAAGGGTAAGAAAAAGACAGAGAGTATTGTGGTATTGGTCTTGTTCGAACAACCCTTCTCCTGAGAATTAGCTGGGATTTCAATCACAGTGCAATAATCTCTTCTAGAGGCCTGAATGATCTCACAGCCTCATATTATCTTTCCACCTTTTAGAAGTTTTATGTCACTTTGACATCACTGCTCTAGGGCACAAACTTTGTACACATCAGCCCTTGGAAATCTGTCTTCATCCTTACTGTAGGAGGTGTTGATGCTCTATCCAAATAAGCACAAATTAATTCAGAGTAACTTTTCTGTGACTGTATTTGAGAACATAAGTGACTTTTCCTAAAGGTTTAATCTTATTTCATCACCTAATAATTTATCAAATAGGAATAACTGTCTTTAGGGTGCATAGAAAAGATGGATATGTCGGAATACTATGCATTTGATGTCACAAATAAAAAACGAACTGTAGCCAAATATGAAATGTGCCAGTCACTTAAACTATTTTTCAAAATGTTTGTTCTTACTGATGTTTAACATAATGTTAACAAGGAAATAGTGAAATGCTAGAATGTATACCTTCCTCTTCAAATATCGTAAAATAACATTTGACGGTGGTATGGCCTTATCACCAATTATTTCCAATAAATAGTACTCTGATTTTAATAGTTTCAGCCACGTGGTTCTCTAGTTGTTCAACCTGAAGAAATATGGCCACGACATAAAGAGCCAAGTCTAGACCAAATACTTCATAGGCAATATGAAATATCTTGTTCGTGCACACTATTTCCAGAATTTGAGGGCATTTCATGCAGTTGAGCCTGTGCTAGATCACTGTGTGCGCCCTTTCAGCCACGAAATCTCTCAACTTTTATTTACTATGCATCCACATCCATTTTATAAGTTACGCATTGCTGCCATGTATTTCCTTTTATTCAACAATTTTAGTGTGTCCATCTCTCTCTCTCTCTCTCTCTCTCTCTATCTATCTATCTCTGTGTGTGTGTGTGTGTGTGTGTACTGCCTGTGTATGAGTGCCCTTGGGAATCAGAAGAAGACAGTGAAGTCTGTTGAATTGGATTTACAGACAAGTATAAGCCTTCTGACATGGATGCCGGGAAACAGACTTGGATCTTTTAGAAAACCAGCAAGTTCTCTTAATTACTGGCCCATTTCTTCAGCCTCAACTGCTAAATCTTTCTATGCATAATTTTCAAACACACCCAAGATAAAATGAATTTAAATTAACCAATAAAGCATTCTCAATTGTAATTATTTATCAGAACTTTACAATAAATGAAGTTGCTATATATTTCTGAAAGTTTTGCTTTATATTTTATGGTAAGGTGATTGGAAATCCAAATTTTAACTTCTAATTTACTTTATTTTAGAAATACTTCAGAAAGTATTTCTTAAAGATATTCAGTTCCAAATGACAATTAAATCAGGATACTCAAATTTTCCAATTATAAAAAAGTGATCTTTGGAAATATGGGTATAAGTTTTCAACATTCTTGTTCTCAAGCAGTTTTTCTTATAAGCTTATTAGAATGCTACAGAATTTTTTAGTTCTAAATATGCTTTAAAATTCACTGAAATTCTCTATTTAAAATTCAATTTTCTGTTTTTTTAAGGATGCATATTTGAGAGATTTAGAAATGACTCACCTTCCTTTTTCAAACTTAAAATTATTTTTAAATATTTTAAGAGGATCTCTCCATAGAAAAAGTTTCTTTTGCTCATTCTTATTGAAAAAAAAATTACCTTCAAAAAGGAACTATTATGTTTCAACTTATAATTCCTCTTCCACAATAAGAGAAACCAGATGGGGAAATCCACATATTGCATAAGACAGTCATATGACATTGTGCAAAAAAGTCAGAGATGTAAAACAAAGATCATGGAT
>REGO01001308.1:63369-75627 GCA_010120015.1 Rhombomys opimus
TTGATGGAGATCTCATGGAATCCTGTGACCAACAATGAAAGATTTCCCATGCCTGACACTGGGGTTGTTTTATATAGCCCATGGGTTTTTGGTGGAGTGGGGAGCATTGGCATAACTTCAATTTAATTGTATTTATATGTGTACACATAGACAAAAATATTTAAGTTTAAGTAATTATAGTACAATATAATTCCTACGGCTTTTCAAACATCTTCAATCCTCTTCATTCCACCCACCCTGGAGGGAATTCATGCCTGTTCTGTAAAATTAGCCATCTATCCATGGTTACTGAGATTGTGGAACTTAGAGGAAAGCCATCTACTGGCAGATTCCTAAATCAGTATGATTTCTAGATACTTATTTTTTATACCTACAGACAACTGTAGCTCTCATTTACCATCATAGAAGTATCTTTCTGCAGTAGATGGAGACCATTACAGAAAACCGCAATTGGTCAAGATGCAGAGATCAACGGATATGGGCCCACCCCCAATTAATACATTTAACACACAAATCCTGAACTTAAGGCTTAGGAAACATTACAGAGAAGAAGCCAGAACAATTAAAATTGGAGCAGAACCAGAATATCTGACAAAAGACAGTGTCTTCTAACCAATAAAAATGGGAATAAACGGAGCAGCTGTAGAGGAGATTGAGTGGCTCTGGAAGGAATGGAGAGAAGGGTGAGGAAGGAGGAATGGGAACAAATATGTTCAATATATGTTGTATAAAATTCTCAAATCAATAAAGGTATTGCTTTTAAAGAAAGGGAATTTAAATGGACTTGAGAGGAAGAAGAGGAGACAATAATATCAGTAGAATTATTTTGTGCCTTCTTTCATATGTAGCATCTAGATATGATATGTATTTAAATGTGTATGTCTACATACGTATACATTGTAAAATTATAAAGATAACTCTGAAAAGAGAAAAGGTAGTTTAAAATAAAAAGACCGGAAGGAGGGATGTTAAGTGCCCAACCTGCAGAAAGCTTGGACCTAGAAACTAAGAGCCATGAGGGAATGAAGAAAGCTACACCACACACACACACACACACACACACACACACACACACATACACACACACAATCAGCATCTCCTACAATGTGCATGGCCTGGTGCAGCAACTTGGAACCTGTGCATGTTCAGTGTGTGCAGCACAGCGGCAAGAGTTATCTAGTCTCCTCTGTGCCCAGTTTCTGTAGGCAAGTGGTCTCAGCTGTAATTATCTGAGAGGAAGACGTATCTGTTAAGTTTTGTGCACACTGCTCAGCCTCTCATAAATGCTTATACTGCACATCCTTTCAATATTCTTACTTGGATCAGAGGTAAGCTTTGTCATCTCTCTCATTAGATGGTGGGGCTTAAGAGGTAGGGGTTTGTGAAAGTGTGGGAGGGAAAGGATTTGTTAGTTTCCCTTGGGTCTGAGGCACAGCAGTGCCCATGTGAAAAAGACACATTCAGTCAGCCCAATCTGCTGTGTTAAAAGGGTTAACAACAGCAAGAAATACCCTTGACCATATAATATATGCCACATAGTCTTCATTATGCATATTGTGCATTGTATTATACATATTATATACATTATATATATATGTACACACACACACACACACACACACACATACATGGTCTTATAATGTCAAGATGAACCATTTTTACTCAGAACCTAATTTTCAGAAGAATAGTGGTGCAGTTTGGGTTTTAATATTCATGGTATGGTTTGTCACTTAAACTTTCAAGTGCTGGTGGCTTGATTCTCTATTGTAGTGCTGTTGTGGTGTGAAGCAGTTCCCTTAGTTTATTCATTTTAAAAAATGATTTATTCTTTTTTCTTGTTTTTTATTATTATTAATTTTGATTTTTTATTGATTGTAATATTTTATTATTATATGTGAAATAAATGAAACCTTCATTAAGATAAAGGACTTTGCATGATACGTATGTTACCACAAGAAACTAATAAAAAGCAACATCACGCATATATAAATGATAACTTCACTTATTTCCTTTCAGAATAACATAATTGTTCATGCAAAGATATCTAACTAAAAAATAAAAGAGTGTACATCTTACTTGAATCTATACATTACTATTTTCAATATTAAATGATTGTTTTATTATTAATTTTGTTTATTAATTATAATTTATTCACTTTGTATCACTGCTGTAGCCCCCTCCTAGTCTCCTACACTCCCTCCCTCTTCTCCTCCCTTGCCCCTCCCCCAGTCCACTAATAGGGGAAGTCCATCTGATCCTAGTCTATCAGGTCTCATCAGGACTGGCTGCATTGTCTTCCTCTGTGGCCTGGTGAGGCTACTTGTGAGAGGCAGATAGTATGCTCAGAGCCAGCCACTGAGTTCATGTCAGAGACGTGTTTTTCCCTTACTAGGGAACCCACTTAGACACTGAGTTGCCATGGGCTACATCTGTGCAGGGGTTCAAGGGTATCACCATGCATAGTCCTTGGTTGGAGTATCAGTCTCAGAAAAGTTCCTGGGCCCAGATTTTTTGGTTCCATAGCTCTCCTTGTGGAGCTTCTGACCCCTCCAGGTCTTTCATCTCCCATTTCTTTCATAAGATTCCCTGCACTCTGCCCAAAGTGGCTATGAGTCTCAGCATCTGCTTCTATATCCTTTTTCATTACATGTATATAAAACATTCTGGGACCAGTTATTACTCTTCCTTCTCTTACACTCCTACTCCCAAACAAATATTTCCTCCTACCAACAAAAGACTCCAAAAGACTCTCTCATGTCTCTTTGTTATGTTTTCGTTTTGCAACCCAGTGAGATAAAACAAGACCACGCTCATGGATATGGATATATAATAATCCACTGGCACATGGTTAACTAATAAGTGCCTACACCACTGAAGATAATGACTGCCTCAGCCTCCCTACTACCCACAGCTCTCTGGGGGAAAGCCAGGCTCCATGAACCCCCTTCTCCTTTTATTACTGAATGCAAATAGGTCCAGTCTTCTGTAGGTCCTGTGTAGGTACCTATAGCTGCTGTTATTTTGAGTGCAATGGCCGTATCATGCTTAGAAGCCAGTGTTTCAAGACCTTTTTCCTTATATTCTGCTCTTACATCCTTTTTATTCCTCTTGCATGATGACTCCTGAGCCATGATATGGCTGTTTGTAGTTCTCCATTTGGAGAGGTCCTGGAGCTCAGTTTCTGGATGGAGAAGGTGGATTCCATTTCTCTCAGGGGCAGATAGTATGCTTTAGGGTGAGGCCTGAGTGTGGTAAGCTGAAAAAGGTTTTCCACAGAGTGTTACAGTTTATCTCTTTTAGCATGAGATTGCCAGTGGCAATGGAAGCCCAGGTGTTCCAAAGCCTGTGGCAATACATTACAAAGCATTACAGCTCTTGGTTAAGCTGCTGTGCTAAGCACTGCAGAGATATGGGCGAAAGCCCATACCTGGTCAATTTGCAGCCAAGACAAAGGCCTGGTGAGGCCCAGGCCCTGTGAGCCAGAGGGCAGGCCAGGTGAGACTCAGCCCAGCAGAGGATAAATGATGAATTTCAGATGGTCTTGAAAGTGAGAAATTGTGTGCCTTTATTTATGTGTAATCAAGGGCAAAATAAACCCTGGGCAGAAGTGGGATTTTGTGGGTGAATGTGTTCGATTTGCTTGGGTCAGGGGGTCAGAGATACTTAATGGTCCTATCACAAGAAGAAAAATACAGTACTTAATTTTCTTATGGGGGAGAGGAGAATCTCCAAGTACAACTGAAGGTCACTGTTAGACTAGATCCTTAGTAGGGTAGGGCGTTCCTCAGAATCCCGAGATGCTTGCTAGGGCCATTTTCTTATCAGGGAAGGGTCTAGCCTGTAATCTACCCTGAGGGCTAAGTGATGCTCCTTACAAGACCTGGGGTCACCCAGATCAGGAGAGACTTTTAGAATACCCTGAGAAAAGATAGCCTCTCATGATAGTTCCAGTGCAAATAAATGGATATCCGGAGGCAGCCAACTTGAATCTTATCCAGCAGAGCCAGACAGATGTTTTATTGAGGGACTGAGCACTTAACAGTCACTGTTCTTAGCACGTTGACCATCCATGAATCTCTGCATTGACTGCCACTCACTTAAACAAAACAACAACAAAACTGGCAGGCCATGCCAAGCCCAGCCCTCGCCCGGCCTGAGTGCATCACGAAGCACTGAACACCACAGGCTGGGTCCAGCCCCCACTTGGCCTGGCACAAAGGGCATAAAGTACACACGTAGGTGGGCATGGATGGGAGAAAAAGAAGCAAGCAAATAAGTGGTGGAGAGATGAAAGAGAAGAATATATAGGAGAAGCCCAGGGGTTGTGTACTATGAGGAGAGACAGAACCGGACAAGCCAAGTTCGTTGCTGTTCTTGCTCCTTAGGAGATGGTGAATAGCATTGTCCATCAACAGAGCCAGTAGCAGGCATAAGTGCCAGCGGGCCTATGCCTTCTTCCTTTGAGAGAGCAGACCATTGTGTGAGCTGCATCCTAGCCCAGGAAGAAGAGCAGCAGAGACCCACACCTGATTTCACATGTCCTGCTGGGTTTTTCTTTGTTTGTTTGTTTTGTTGGTTTGGTTTGGTTTTTGTTTTTCTCTTCATTAGTCTATTTGCTAATCTCCCTGGTTGTTTGTAGTGGTAGTTCAACCATGTGACTGCATGACTCTAGGCCGAATTATAGTTTTTCTGTGCTGTGTTTAACTTTGGCCGGGAATTTATTTCCTTTAGAATTTTTGGGTTGGGTAAGTGTTTGAAGATGTTATTGCTGACACAGCACTCATGAATACTGCTATGAGGAGCAAGTCTGTGACAGAGAGATGGGAGAGAACACTTTGTGCATTATGAAGAGAGGCAGAACTGGAGACATGAGGATGGTGAGAACCAGCTTGATATGAGTAGTCTGCACTGCAACCTCATGCGATGGTGAAGTCCAGGCCAGTGCTACCGCCGAAGGACATGTCGAGGTTGGTGCCCTGCAGCAGCAGGGGTCTGTGTCTATGTCTGTGCCCCATGTTACCACCATGTGGATAGCTTCTGCCTGGGGCCATGTAAATGTCTGAGGGCTGAGCAGAGTTTCTCTGCATCTCTCCTGGGCAACACAGTAGTTGGCCCTGGTGGTGAGTCATGGGTGAACTAGTCCTGCCTCTTGTTGGCTGCTGAAGACGAGATTACTGGTCCAGCCCCTTGCCTAGGCAAAGTGGGAGAGCTAGCCCTGATGGCATGGGTGCAGGAAAGCTGGCAGACAGAGCAACTCAGCTACCACTCGGGCCCAGATTCAGGACTTTGAGTTAGCCTCTTCCGACATCTAACCTGTTTATGTACTATGGCAAAGTGTGAAAGGACCAGTCCTGCAGAACTAAAGCTAGGGAATCTCCATGACACAGGGGAAAACACGATACCTGATAGAAAGTGTGGCAGAAGCAGAGGCCTTAAACCACACCAATCACTGATTGAAATGAACATTTGCAATTGAAGCTGCTTAGACAGAAGCATATAGTAAATGCTATATGACACATCATAATACACTGCAGTTTTCATGCTAAGATTTATTTTGTTTTGTTTAGTGGAGAAAGGTTGCAAGGGTGGAGGCCAGATAAGGAGAGGCAGATGAGTGGGATTGGGGTAAATGATGTGAAATTCACAAAGGATCAATTTTTTTTAAGTTTATATACATAAACTTCTTTGACCAAAGTTAGGACTCTAAACTTTTGAGTACAGACATAAATATTTAGAAGGAGAAGGCAGATTGACAAATATCCACTTAGCAAAGCAGAAGCAGTAGCAATAGTTTATACCCTAAGGACTATGACCTTTCTATTCCACTCATCTTTGACCAGGTTTGTAGTAGCATATGTGATCTTCCTGTTATTAAGCAGCTCTCAGACGCAAATGTAGTTAGTTACTCCACAAATGATCATGTCACAATTGCACCAGTAGGGACATCTTGCCTGGAAAATTGGTATTATAGCATGTAAGGTCCAAAGCTGGCTTTTTCTTCCCGAATAGTAATTTGTAATCCTGTGACAGCTAACCAAAAATAATCTGTTAGCTCAGTCTAGCATAATTATTCTATGTCCTATATCCAAGTGTTGTCTTCAGCTCTGGGGGTTTACTGACTAGTTCAGATGGGAAAACAAGGGCAATAGCAGCAAGCAGTGTTGGGGGGTGTACTCGCTTGGCCAACAACTCTTAGAGAATAGGAATTTATAATAGAGAATAACTCACAGCTTCTGGGATAAGCTTTGTCCAAATGCATGTTAGAGATGTGGTTTCTTTTAGAGATGGTTAGGTAGGAACTGATGCTTTTTTTGAAGAAATGACTCACTGCTTTCATGGCATTGAACTGACCCCCCAAACAGGTGGTAACATAATTTTCTTTTCTTTAACTCATGTTCCTGCCTTGCCTTTTGTCACATGGCCTGTTTTGAATGTACTGCCAATGTAAAACTTATTCTATATTATGGTATAGCCAGAGGGATCCTGTCATTAGAATTGTGGGGCAAATAAAATTGTTTTTTTAATACATTATTCAACATTAGGTACATTGTTAAAGTACCGCAAAATGGCTAAGATAGGGGAATTGAACAAAGCTAAAGAAGCCATGCTTGCTGTCAGCAAGCGGTGGAGTCACAGCTTCTACTAACTCTAAAGTTCATGTTCTTAGCTGCTGTCTGTACTGTCATTCATTGTATGGTTGCCTCCAAATGGCATTCCCGCAGCCATGAGTCTGACAACTTTAACATTAAATTCATGCTTTGACTTTTATGTCCCCCGAGTCACGGGAACTGATGCTGTCCTTTCCCATGCTCACCGTCACTCTATTGCAGTTTACAATCTCGATAGTCTGAAGCTCAGCACCATGAAAATGTTCTCTATATGCAAACTGAGAAGAGCGGTGATCTCGGTTCTGTTCTAATGTCCCCACTGTTATAGCCACTGAAGTTTGTAGATTTCTCGATGTAGGGTTTCTAGTCACTGCCCCATCTTGTTCAGATTCAGGGTTTGGGTGTTTGTAAATTTTTCTGAGTTCAAGGCCAGCCAGATCTACACAGTGAGTTCCAGGACAGCCTGGGCTACACAGAGAAATCCATTCATGGAAAACAAAAGAAAAAAAGAAAGAAAGGAAGGTAGTAGAAAGTGATATCAACTACAGTGAGACTATAAGTAAAACACAAATATATCCACTAACAATTCAGTTGCAATTTTTAACGTTTTTCTCCCAAGAAACCATAAGTGCCAAATACTGGAAATAAGAACTGATTTATTTGTGATATGAGGTGGGGGTGCAGCTTGATAGCTTCTCAGCCCATTCAGAAATTCTTGGCCTAAAATATCAGGAGTCAGAATGGAGGATAATGCACTCCAGGCTCAGCTATTTATGTTTATTGGGGAAATTGACACACATCGACCAGCACTTTCCTGGTGGTTTATTCTTGATGAAGAGCATCATGTATTAAATGATGTTTGAGTACTCACGGACGAGTGAGCTGAATTTATTTTTATGCGTGGAAGCTCTCTAGATATCTACATAACCAAGTCGTGTATTTGCTGCACTATATTAAAAATAACCAACTTGAATACCCTGAATAGCTTTTTTTCTCATACAAACTTGTCATCTGAGTATTTTTGGAAATAAATTTGAATAGCCATATGTATGGAAATTAAGAAGGTAATAGCTATGCATTTGGGCATAATAATTTAATCTATCTGCTAGTGCATGAAAGTCTATTACAGCATTCGAGGTGTACTTTGAAAGCCTTGGCATTTGTTATATACAAATTTTTAGGTTTTGATTGCAGGCTTTCAGGAGAAATAAAAACTTTGCTAATTCATAAGCACCATTTGTGTACAAGGATTTTATTCTGTTTCCTCTAAGCTACAGATCTATTTTACAGTACCACTTCTGTGACACATGCTATTGGTTTAGATCACAGCATAGCACAGCCATCTCCTACTATTTGTCCTTGCCAAATGAAGTGCATTTGATTAAATCTACAGACACTGGCACTATTAGATCATAATAATTAATTTCATAACATGGAATATTTTCACTCTGATAGGTTTTAAGTTAAATAGAAATGATTTCACTGTAGAATTTTAATACATTATTGTTGTAAGTCTCCCTCCACAACACACAACTATCAGAGGGCTTTGGTCTAAGGGTTTTCACTGAGAACCTATTGAATAGGGATAAGGGGATGGCACGGTGGGGAGAGACACTTGTTGCCAAGTGTGATGGCCCGAGTTTGTTCCCAGACCCTACAGATAACTCACATTCTGCATGCCAGTATTTGTGCACTGTCAAACAAGAAGCAATCTGTAAGGCAAAATATCTAAAAGGAATAACTACAAAGTAATTTAAAGACTTTTTATTTTAGCAAAATTCCAAAATGTACTTTTTCAGTATTAAAAATGTATGGCAGTAACACCATCAATTTTCTCATTATGGAATAATAATAGGATCATTTTGAAAGAAATCAGTGGAAACTGTTGAGCATGGCTGCCATTTGCTACCTTCTGACAACCGAAAGCTGAGACAATTGGACATTTAAAATTACATAAAGGTACGGTAAAGGTCAATTTCCAGTACAAATGTTTCACTGGAAAGGTTTCTTGTATTTAAAGTGCAGTTTGAAATGCCAACTGATTTACCAGTAGGTGATGAAGCACTCGACATAATTACACGTGTGAGACTCTTGGACATTAAAGTAATCCGAAAGACAAGGAAGAAGACTAAATAGCCTCAACTGCAAACTGATGTCAACTAGATAAATGTCTAGCTACCAAGTTATAGGGAAAATTAGCAGAAATTTCTTTAGGTACTTCTGTAGAGGGTGATAACCCAGCATAAGTTATGAGGCTCAGTCTAATAGAGTTACATCTATTTTATTCTACAAAGAACTTAATGGGTGTGGGTCAAAATTCTAAACATAAAAACAATGGAACTTTAATGTGCTTTTTCTGGAAAACTCAAAAGAGAAATATTTAATCTTTTCCAAGCTGGGATCCATTTTTATCATTCTTTTATCAAGAGTAAGGAAGACAGAAGAATATGAAACTCCTTCAACTTGTATTGTCTAGGGTTTGGTTCCTTATATCTCAATACAATTCATATAATGTTTCTGAGTTATGACAAATGACGCCTTTCAGAAACCATAAAGATAACAGTGAAGCTGTTTTGTTTTTGGTTTTATATTTATTTATAGCAATTAAAAAGAAAAGCAGACTCATACACGAGGATTGATGATGGCATCTGCCTGTAACCACAACATTTTGGAAGGCTATGTCAGGAGGATCATAATTTTATGGTAAACCTGTGGTACACAGCAAGTAAGGCACTATACATTGAGATATTATCTCAAACAAAATAAAACACAAAGGATCCATAGAAATGGGAATGGGTAAAAGGGGGAGGAAATCTACTGCAGATGTTAAGAATACAAAAAAGTCTCACTTTGGTTTTGAATCTTGCCAGAATCTTTAACAAAAAATTAATTCAACAATTATTTATGCTGTGTACATGTAGTGTCGGGATACATTGACAGAGCTGAGAGTCAACATTTTCAGAATGCTATTAAAATCAAAGAATCACTGTGCTATACGGGCTCACAGAGACTGAAGTTGCTTAACTGGGATCTACATGGGTCTGAAATAGTTCCAGGGCATTTGTGTTGTAGCTGTGAGGTTGGTATTTTTATGGGACTCCTCTCAGTGGGAACAGGTATGTCTCTGACTCTCTTGCCTGCTCTAAGGACTCTTTTCCTTCTATTTGGTTGCCTTGTCCAGCCTTGACAGGAGAATTTTTTCTTTGTTTTATTGTTTATTTCTTTGTTTTATTTTGTAGTATTTGGTTGTTGTCTCTTGGAGGCCTGCTCCTTTCTGATATGAGACAGAGAAGGAGTGGACCTGGTGAAAGGGGAGGTGGAGTTGAGTTAGGAGGGATGGAGGAATGAAAAACTGTGGTCGAGATGTATTCTATAAAAGAAAAATTTATTCTCAAAGGAAAAAAAAACACTATGCTAGATGAAGGTCCAAAAGAATTGGTCCCTTGGTGCATGGACATTCTTTCCACATCTTCATAAATGAGAAAGGATTATGGTCGTCACCCGCTTCTTCAAGTAGCCTTTCAGTATGACACTGTTATGACCTTTCTGCATTCAAAGCAGAGGATTATTTATTTGATATCACAGCAGGATGGTTTTCAAATTGTGTGACTCATTTAGAAAGAAGAAAAGAGTTCTTACAAAAACGAACTTATAGTCACAGTAAGGCTGCTGAGGGAGCCTCTCATAACTGTTTTATTTCATTAAGAGGGTCTTCTTACTGAATGGGGAGTCATACTTCACACCATGTCAAGAAAATGCAATTTTTTTGCCCACAAACTCTGGCTTGAGAAATGCTCAGGGTTTTAAAATATTATATTCAGCCTGAGAAGAAACTTGTTTTTGCTGTTCAGTAATCTAATACTGCAGAGTCATGGCTACACAGGAAGAGAAGAATGGTTTATTGTTTCCATCCTGTATAAATTCAGCAAAATTATTCCTTAAGGGCTGTGGAACAAGTTAGTGACAATAAAGTGTCATTTCACGCTGACAATCATTAGAAACTTTAAATGTTGGATAATGACATCAGAAAAGCCATAACACCTCAGCATTGTGGTTCAACCTGTGAAAACCCAACAGAAAAAAGTCATTAACGGTGTTTGTGAACATGGTTCCTGAATGACTTCCTCATACACAGCACCAATTCTTTAAATAGCCACCACAGTAGCAACAACAATAGGAACTAATGGTAAAGGAGAAAGAACAATATGATCATGCACTAGGTACAAATATAATGTGTACTATTGTTCTTGGTCTCATTTAATGCCTAGGAGGTGTTTGTTTAACTTACCACATGAAAAATGAAAAGTGGTACCAGATTTGAATCAGAGATCTCACAAAAATATATTCTTAAACTTAAAACCGTAGCCCTGAACAAGAAAACATGAAAATAAATCATATCACAGCCGTGTACTTGCTTTTCCTTGGTAAAGTTGAATTGATGGGTGCTACTCATATCTGTGATAAGTGGGTTTCCCAGTGGCCTCCTAAAAAAGACAGATTGAACTACCTTAGAGCAAGTTGCTTTGAATGTTCTCTCCCAAGAGGAAGGGCAGACAGATGGGAAGGCTGGGCTCTGTGTGCGGCAAGTCTCCTCCACTCACCAGTCTTGTTTATGATTGTACTCACTGAACACAGAGAATGTAACAGCAATCAGGTATGTAACATCACCGAGATCCCGGATCAGACAAGAGTGTTCTTTGTGACTACTAAGTCTCTACATAATTTTCTTGCTTGATGAGCAAACCAGTGTTGCCCAGTATATCAACAGTTCAATTTTGGTGCAAACTCCCTCCAAGCATATAGCCAAACAGTCTGTGAGAGTCTGGCTCTATTTTCCAATATTTTCCCCTTTAACATCACCTTGGCTGTAGAGAGAATGTTATTAACCCTACTAGTTGATAGTACAGATTTTATCTCCAATAGGTAAGTTCAGACCTTTTCTCTGGAGATTAAGAACTATTCTACAAGATAAATTATGTTTATAATTTTATATTTTTATAATTTTTATCCAACAGGGAAGCAGGACTCACTTTTGATTTTTCCAGTAGACCTCAAATACTAGTGTAATTTCAACCATCCTGCCCCATATTTTTACTCATTTGTAATACTAGGAAGAAGAGAGGAAATCTATGATATTAAACAAGAAACATCTCTGAAGTGCTTAACGGCAACTTGGTGGGAAGTAAGTTAGTGGGAAGTACATGATGATGTTTGCAGACAGAAGCACGGGTTATGGGCAAGTGGAAAGAAGCTATACCAAATATCACATCCTATTTTAATGATGATTATTTTAAGATCAAGAGTCATTTTACAGAAGAGGAAGCTGTGAAGAAATTACAATGTGGAGGATAAAGAAAAGAGCCATGATTTCCTCTTGGCTAGATAATACACAGCATTTACAGTCAGGAACGCACAGAAGCTGTTGATGCCTCCATGGAGTAAGTGTGGGAATGGGTCTGTTAAGACCCAGGCGTGTAAAGAGAAGAGGTTCAGGATCCCCACCCCTCACTTCTGAGCTACCTGCTAATGATAGATTCAGGTAAGGGGATGCTGTTGTCTTTAGTTGTACACAGATTGATGACCTGACCAGGATAATGGATAAGTCCAATCCAATGGCACACAGATGTCCCTGGTTAAATTGAAGAGGTTA
>REGO01001308.1:77647-94215 GCA_010120015.1 Rhombomys opimus
ACTCAAAATTGTAAACTTTGCCACAAGATGATGAACATAGAAACTGGTAGACAGTGAGAGGCGTTTGGAAGGAGCAGTCTCCAAAACATTCTAATAATTGCAGGTTAGCTGTGTGGACCAATGTTTTAGAGAAGGCCTCAACTAAGGATTATGAGTATTGGCAAAGGTATTATTGTCAACTTTTGATGTAGACAAAGATTTACATTATAGTGTGGGGCAGAAGCAAATAAGATAGAGCTCTAGAGATCTATTTTGTGGCACAATTAACAGTGACCTGGGTTACAGTTTAAAAGTGAAGGTTCTCTATGTACTCATTAGTACATACATCTGCCTTCTTCACACGAGACTCAAGAGGCTCCAAATGTTTATCTAATAGGATGACTTAAATAATCTCTATGTGTTTTATAGTTTTTTTTTCTTGTCTGTAGGTGTGAATTGTTTTCTTTACTTGTCCCAAATTACAAGTATGGTAATACTAGATAAACCAGGTCCTGTAAATTTACAGTAAATTAAGCATCTGCCTTTTCATCATCAAAGGAGGGCCTAGTTCCACTGTGCTAGAATGTAATTTTATCAGAAAAAAAAAGTATTTATAGCTTCAAAAAGTCAGACATGTTTACCTCCATAGCAATACAGTTAGGCAATGTAAGACCCTTTGAATATGTATGCTGTGCATACGATCTTATATTTTGTAGTGGTATTAATACAACAACTTTATCTTTCTAAATGCTTGTGTAAATGTCACTTGGATAATATCACAAGTAAAAAACTATTTTGTAAACTTTGAAGAAATATTTGAAGAAATATTTCTATATGCACAACATAAATTGTGTATAAGCATATCCAACTTATCCACTTCCACTTTATTTACATTTAATATCATCTTCATTGGTAGGAAAGATGGAAGTATCTTTTACTATTAATTAAGAAACAGAGGCCTGAAGAACTTAAATAAGTTACAATTACACAGTAAAAGCCCCAGTTGGCTTTGTAATAATATATTTAGCACAGTGTCTGGCCATCAGGAAATCCAACTGGAAATTTGTTAGCAAATGAAGGACTCCATGAATGGCCATATACATTTACATAGTTGCAGAATGTGTTTCAAGCAATGTCCCACAGTCATCAGACTTTCCAGAATTTGATATACTCACACATTTTGATTCTGACAAATCTAGAACATGGAAAATTAACTTTAATACCTTTTTAAATTAACATTATTTAGTGATCATTAAATATATACCAGTAGACATCAGAGATGTGCTTAGATACATATTTTTATTGCAAGATCTAAATATATATATATACATAATTATTTTGTATAACAACATATATAAATATATATTCCTTAAAGACATATAAGTATTTTCATATTTGCTTTAAAAGACTGTCATACTATTTCATCTTTATTTTAAGATGGAAAAATGACAGTAAAGGTCAATACTTTTAGGCATTTGAGGAAATATAAGAACATGATTATTTCAGTTATAGAACACGATGGTAGAACATTGTATTGTTGAAAGCAGCTGGACACATGAATTCCTAGAAATGAGTATTTTTCACAAAACATTTAGTTTCTCATTGACACAATGACTCCAGGATCATCTATTCTTTTGGGAAAATGAATGTTCTCAAAAGTCTATTGTTCATTGGTCAACAACAACAAAAATTGTAAGCTTCCTGACTTTATTATAAGAACAGAATGTCCTTACCCTGTCAACAGCATACTTTAGCATTTTGGGAAAGGAAAAAAAAAATGAGTTCCATTAAACTGTGATCAGAATAATTTTGGAATATTTATTCTTTTATTATTAAGTATAACAAAAGGGGCTCTCTGAAACATAAGTAAATAATTGGGTTGAAGCTAATTTAGAATTTAGAACTACTAAGGCAGTATCTAAGAAATGGACACTGGAATCCCACTTTCTACAACTCTCATTCAAAATGGATCCTCCATAGCACAGAGACCTAGAAAGTTAAGCTTCGTGGTAATTTTCTACTATTAACCAACAATCACCAGCAACTTTGTTTGTGAAGTTCAAGGAATTCTTAGTTGTTCTTACTTGTTTTTAACCTCTTTTGTTTTCCTGCTTATGAGACTCAAAGGCATATGGGGATATTGGGGATATTTCTGAAGATAGTAAAGAAAGGGATTATCCAGGAAACTTAGTAGATCTGGGATTTCCTCTTTGACTCCACCGTATGCACTAAAAGCCAATTTTATGATAAATAAATGGTAATTTTATTCTTGTATATACATTTTTTACAGATAACACTGTGTCTTACAATGACTTTCCAGTACTTCCTGCTTTCTCAGATTCACCAACGGCTACCCAACTCTGTAAGAGGACATCTGATCACCTAACTACTCCTTCTTTTGGATAAACCCAAGCCTTCATCCCTGAAGAATACTAAATAGTATTCTTCTCTATCAAGGATTGACTAACATGTCCTCCCTGGCAGTTTCATCAGACACCTTCTCTGATCTGTTTTCATGGAACCACAGCCATAGTTCGTTTCAGTACTGTTTCCATATATAAACCCCATTGAAGCTTTCTTTATCCCATATTCCACACTAATATTCCATTTTCACTAGCCCATGTATTCCTGAAGATAAAGGGAATACATCTCTTCACATGTCTTGTTCTAAAAACAATCCATACTTTCCTTTCATTTCTTTGTAGGCCTTAATAAGTTAATCATAAGAAACAAACCTTTAGTCTAGCCTGTCTGGGTGATTCATGATTTACTAAGATCACTCCATTGTAAAAAAATCTTTCACACATCAAATGTCAAGATACCTATATTGACCTGTCTTCTGTATCAAAAATAACGAGTTTGCTTTAAAATGTACACAAGAAAATACACTATACACTAAAGACTAGAGAGCTAAATTTCATCTCTGAATCTCATTTATCTTATCATTTTTTAATAGAGAAATCATTAATTTAACATGCAACCTTATGTGAAATTCTTCAGAAAGTTACCTCTGCTTTTATAGTTAGCAGATGGTAGCAGAGGATAGCACCAACATTTTAAGAGCTGGTACCATAGTGCTACACACTAAATGTATGGGGCCGATTGAATACCACTCCATTCTAGGACATAATTCTTGTCAAAAATATGTCCACATATGATTCCTAGTTTACTTATTTTCCCAGATGGGAGCGTCAGGTTCTGCATAAATGACTGTTGTTTTCTCTACGGATGGAGGAATTCAGCAAGTAAATCATGGATGTAGAAATGAACAGTGGGTAGGTGAGGCATCTCTTGAAAGGAAACATCTCTTGAAAGAAAGCTGTTTTTAAATATTTTGCATAGAAGAATTTGGAGGAGAGATGGCTGATTATGACAAGAGCAAGTTATTACTTTTATTTAAATTTAATTAAGTCCATTTTAATAAGTAGTGAATGCTAGCAGTACAGTGCTGGTGGAGTACATACAGAGACACTGCTTGTGATTAACATTTCTAGAATAGTATGTGACCTTTATTTATATGAACAATTAAAAAAACGTAGTCCTTTTCTCAGTGTGGATCATGGAAGTATGCTTGATAAATTTAACCATCTCATCCTCTTTCTGCTACTATAAGTAAAACAGCTGATATAAGCAAGTTACAAAGATACAAGCTCATTTTGGTTCACAGTTTCAGGTATTCATCTATGATCTGTTGGCTGCTTGGGTTTTAGGCTTGTGTCAGGACAGCACATCATGGTGGGAAGCAGATAGTAGACAAAAAAGCAGCAGATTTTATGGCTCAGTTGAAAAGGAAAGGCGATACTCTTCAAGCGCATACCTCAATGCCCAAAATCTTCTTACTATACCACAAATTCTAAGGCTCCACTGTTTTCTAATAGTACCAGAGGCTGAAGACTAAGCTTTCATCACACTGGCCCTAAGAGTACATTCATGATTCTAATCACAGGAATGTATATGTAAAGTGTTGATAATATCTCAAATAGTTAAAATGTAAATGGTGCTACTTAATCTACCTGTATAATATTTGCTATACTAACAAGATAAAATTAGAATTATTACAACCACAGCAGTGTCTTTCGACCTATATATAATAGCATATATTATATCTCTACTATTTTACAAATAATGTCTATTCTATTTATCATCTATCTACCTATATCTATGTATGTATGTATGTATGTATGTATGTATGTATCTACCTATCTATCTATCTATCTATCTATCTATCCTTATCTATCTTTTTATCTAATCACAAAGAGTTAAAGCACTTCTTACTACTGTACCTGGACTGAAGGACATTATAGTATTTACAGTCTTCATCAGAAGCCACTGAAGATGCCCACCACCCTCAACTATTAGATATGCTGGTATTAATTGATTGCCTATTCGTGGGTTCATTGCTAAATGCTCTGAGTACTTGGATGCTATGCCCTTGACTAGTAGAAATTGCCAATACCATCTGATAATGTTTTTTGTCTGGCAGAGAAACACCAAAAGTTCCAGACATTCCTCTCAACTGCTGATACTCCCCCTTGCTACTTACCTACCTTCATCCACTCTACTTACTTCTGAAAATTACAGCCAGTTTTTACTGTCAGCAAAGTAATGTTTCTTTCAACTGTATATGAAAATTAACTTTCTGTGACTGGTTGGCAGACAGAGCATAGGTAGAGCATAGACTCATTTCTCCAAGTAGAAGTTTCTCCTGAATGGAACTTAGACTATTTAAACTGGTAGAAAATGAAGCTGAGCAAAAAGGCAACAAACTCAACCAGTGGGCACTGAGAGTGAGGATGAGAGTGTGTGATAAAGGCGGTAGATGCTCTAGCATCTCCTCACCATCAGAGTCCAGTGTTACCTGACTTCTGATTTCAGCATCTATGTTTCTTAACTCAAGTGCCTAGAATTAGTGCTAACATGGTTTGTCTTCCAAAACTCTCATATAATAGCACTATGAAGTGTGACTGCTACAGATCCTGCATATTTTAGTAAGCTATGATCCTGTAGCTCAAGTTATCCTACAAAGTACAAGCTTACCTATAGTACAAACAGCATGAGAGGGCAGAACATATTGTCCTCCCTCCTCTCTGTCTACTTCATGTCTTAGTAGAGTGCTTTTAGCCTTTGTTAATACATTGTTTGCATTTTGCTGCCTACCTCCCATGGGAAAAAAAAATCATTTGATTCAAAGAGGTGGTTGTATTTCTAATCCTTGGATTATAGAATCCAAGTATTATAGCTATAAGAAGCATAATAGCATGGAATTGTTGTGAGTAATATTTTAAAATATATGTAACATCTTGAATGATATGAAAACCTACCAAGTCATATTTGCTTTCCCAAACTGACACATAGATATGTCTTTATGAAGTCATTCAGCATTCCTTCCTGTCAATTATTTATAAACAGTATAATACAATTAGAGAATCAGTAAAGTATAATTTGGAGTCATAATACAATTAGAGAATCAGTAAAGTATAATTTGGAGTCACATAACTACACATTCAGCATTATAAAACACATCTTTCCTTGATTCAAGCATTGTTGGGTGGGGCTCTGTGGTGATTAGTGAAGCTTTGTTTGAGCCTTCACTATGGCCAAGAAGGCTGCATCGCCAGGGGCAAGTGAGCCAAGAGCAGGCAACATGACAGAGACGTCTAGGGGAAGGAGATAAGGGGAAGGGGACGGAGGGTGTGAAAGGGGAATTTAGAAAGGGGGCATTAATAGGGATATATAATGAAAAAAATTACAAAAATATTTTAAAAACTAACCTGCCAACCAACCAAACAAACAAACAAACAAGAAATTAAAGAGTATATCCCATCTATACCTAGAATTTGTATTTTCTTCACTTGATCAATATAAATTGATTGCTCTCCTCTACCTAGTTAAAAAAAGGATCTCAACATAATTGACTTGCAATCCAGGGCTTGTCTCCTTTACTGAAGGAATGATGCCTCACCAAAACAGAGTCAGCTTGTCCTAATATTGAGTGGTTATGTTTTTAACTCTTGTGTCAGTTTTTATCTGTAATACAAGTTGCTACCATATCTTGGTGAGTGTAAGTAATTAACATGGAAGGACAGAGCTATCTGTCTTATATTGATTTCATTTCCTGTGACTGCATATCCAAAAGTGGTGTTCCTCAATCATATGGTAGTTAGAATTTTAGTTTTTTGAGGAAATTCTGTATTTTTTTTCCAAAAGGACCCACCACCAGTAGTTTACAAAATACCTTTTCTCCCATGTCCTGTCCAACATTGTTCTCTCCTATTTCTAAGGTATATTTTTGGTATTAACTATCATAGTAGTTGTAAGATGAGATATCACTAGATTTATTCACATTTTCCTATGGATTAGTAATTTTGAACATCTTTAGATATTTGTGCATATTCTTTGTAAAAAAAACTATCTGTGCTCATTTGGGCTCATTTGGCTAATTTTTGCTAATGTTTGTGTTCCTCATATATTTTGGATTGATCCCTTTAACATGATTTATTTAAAACAAAAAAACAAAAACTTTCCATCCTTCTATAAGTTCACTGTTGAGGAAGATGGGCGATCTTTGGATGGTAGAGGAGCTTGAAGAAGGAAGTAGGAGATAGGTATGATACTTTTAAAATTTTCTATTTAGCAAGTACTAAATAATCACCTAGGAGCAGGCCCCATGAGATTTCACCCTTCTGCCTTGGGATGCAAACTGCTATTGAAATTGCTCTGTCTTGTTAAGGCAGCCATGCTCTTGTGATTTCATGGGTGCAGCTTCTTATATGCAGATAACTGATTTACTTTAAAAGAGAGATCTGGGGAAATATTTCCTTTTTGGCTTCAAACTGCAGGCTAGAAACCTTGCTGAGATTATTAATGTAGCTTTAAATTTTGGAAAGTGTCCCCTAGTTGTTAGAAGGCTGGCCAACTTGTGCTTGGAAATGCTAGAGACCAGAGACAACCATAGGATTTCACCTAAACTGCCCACTAACTCCTTACAAGTATGCGGTGATATAATCTTCTGTTTCAGCTTCCCAGACTCTCTTCTGATCAGAAATTAAAAACGAATGTTTGGCATACATGTTATCAATCCAAGGAATGAAATGTCCACATTATATACAAGGGTGTGCCAAACAGTGCAATTTCCCAAAGAACCAGCTTCAGCTGTATGCCCAACCAGCTAATTTTGTAGGGCTCTTTCTCCCACGTCTGCCATTATCCAACATAAACAGAAGCACTATGGAAAGGAAGTGTCTTTGCCTTCCCCTAAAGTAAGCAGTTCACCACTTGGGACTCAGCCCATTCAGGAAGTAGAAGAGATGAGTTATATGTAAATAAAAATCAGATCATTGATTCACAGAACTGTAAATATTCTATTAATAAATTCATGAAATAGTTTTTTTTTTTAATTTTCATAGCAAATTAGGGCATCTGCCAATTTTTCCATAGAAGGAACAGAGAAATTTTGTTTTTCTTTCTTTTGTTTTTTTGAGCAGTTTTTAAAGTGGTGAGAACAAGAATGTGGATTACAGATTTCCCTTACTTCCTATCTGCTCCCTGTAAATTCACCACATTCCAGACATCTTTTGCTGAAATCCAAGAAGGTGAATACTTGTGCACACTCGCAAGGAAGTTCATTAAATTCTAGTTTTTAAAACATGCGTGTTAATACATTTTTATGGAAAATAAACCATTTTTAAATATCAAGATGATCAGAGCTATCCCTGCTGTTTAAAGAGACACATTGACATCATATTGCAGCAGCAGCAGCAGCAAACAGGGAAACATGTGAGATAAAGGCACCATGCCTTCTACAAAGGCCAAGGAAGAAGTGATCTGCAGTCAATGCTACATGGGCAGGTCCAAAAGTACACCGTGTGCTTTTATGGGATTAGAAAATATTACTCTTAGAACCAAGGAGATGAGCTACTTGATCTCCTGGAAAGCTCTGGAAATCTTTATTTCTTGGGGACTTCTGTTAGGCATTGTTAAGAATTGTATTTCTTTGAAGTATTGATCCCAAAGACTTTGATAGGCTTGAGCTGAGATAACATTGGAGGGAAAATAACAGGGAGTATAAGTGAGGAAAATTAATTGTAAGAACCCCTTCAGAAGGGGAAGCATAACAACTGAATCTGCAGAGAATTCTGGGAAACAGTGGTGAGGTTAGCTCTGGATTCTGGATCTGGTAACCTAGATAATCAGTTTTCTGAAAATAGAAAAGGAAGCAAAGAGGGGGAGAATTATACTAACTCTTAGATTCATTCTGAGAAATATAGTCTACACCTGCAGAGTTGAACACTTTGGATAATGAGCATTTTATTTTCTTCTGCTTTGGACATTCTGCAAGCAGCACTAGTTTTTTGTTTTGTTTTGTTTGTTTTAAACAGTCTCATTCTTTTTTTTTTTTTTCATGACAATACTCATTGCTTTTATTACTAATGCCAAGACACATAAATAATAAAATTCAAAGTGGACTTTGTTTAAAAAAAAATCCTGTGTCAAAAAACAAAATAGCAGTGAAGAGGGAAAACAAATTTTTTCTCTCATCCTTTTCCTCTCCTCCCACTTCTTTTTATCTATGAATATCATTTCAAAGGGACTAAAACAGTCTCATTCTTAAATGTTGTTTATGTAGTCTTCTTTCGCTGAGTTTTTTATTCAGACATGGAACAACTTGTTTCTTATTTTCTTTCTTTTTAAATTTTTTTTCCAATTTCTTATTTTCTTAATGGTACCTGTCCATATGCATCCTTTGGAGCTACATAATGACCAATACCTTTGGAGTTAAATACAGGCACAAATTCTTTAGAAACATTGTTTCTTATTTATGAGTTTCATCTTTCCCATCTGTAATATGGGCAGTAAAGCATTTGTCCTTATTGATAGTATAACTGAGCTTATATTTATGATTTGACCTTCTACTTCACAAAGTAGATGATTGGGAAATGCTTCCCCATTCCTTTTATTAATATTTAATTCCAAATCTCCACGTGACAAATGTCTGTTTCAAAAGAGAATATTTCAGCTCATTTATACAGGATACTGATCAGGAATGACTTCCCAGACAGGGTTTCTCTGGCCCAACAGATTATAAAAACATGTAGTTCTCTGTAGATTTTTTTAAAAATTGAGATAGCCAATACATTAACAACGTAATACAATATTTTAAAGTAGACAAGCATGAAATTCAATTACTAGAAGTTTAGAGTTTTAACATAGCTTATGGCTACATATCTTATCATGAGCAAGTGCTTGCCACTGACAGTCATGACCTGGCTGATCTCCAGATCTCACATGGTGGAAACAGAAGATTTATTTCCTCAAGTTGTTCTTCAAATCATGCAGGCATGCACACATGCACTAAATAATTAAATAAATGTACAAATTGTAATAGTTTGAATACTATGAAAGAAAGCTAGTGGCTAGGGAAGAAGGACAGTAGGCAAAGAAGAAAAAAATAATGTTGAAAAGGAACAAGAATATTAAAATCAGAACTAGCAACAAGGAATGTTACTCTATGGCAACTGTGCTAAGCAGTTTATAAAGAAAGACGCTTCATCCAATTTAGGCTTAATCCCATTCAACTTTACTTTTGCATAACCAGTTACAGTATTAAATCAGCAAGAGGACAAGAGTAAACAAAGTGAATCAAAGAAGTCAGGATCTAAGACTTTCTTGGCTCAGAACTGAGATCAGAAAATAGCATGGCCCAGCAGTGTGCTCTGTAAATTCACTACAGTCTTTGGATCTTCTGAATTCAGTCCCCACTTGTATGTGTTCCCTGTTTGAACCCTCCTGAAAATAATTTATTCTTCTCCCTACCTATTCTCAAAACAACATCCCATGGCTAGTTATAAAATGGCCCTTGACAGGAAAGTTTCTCCATACTGTTACCTCACATTTAGAAGGTAAATTCACTTAAGCTAATGAGTTAATTGTTTTTAATCCAAAGTTCATGAAAATGTTTACTGATTACATTCTATGTTTTTTTTTTTTTAGAGGTGAATGGCTACTATACCTCATTCATTAAATGTTTCTAAATGACTGATAATGTGCAGTAGTAAATATCATGAGTGCTGGTATGAGGCAGTCACATTTGTGACAACAAAAAATGAATATTCTTTATCTTTGATGGAAATGTTTTCTGAACTGCCTGGTAGGCTGGCTTCCTTTCTTATTTTATCTCTATCTTTAATCTCTATCTCTATCTCTAATCTAATGCTTCTTTGTTTACTCCTTTCTGATTCTTAAACTCCCGTTTCATAGCAAGAAAAGAAGTGGAGGATGACCTGCCTGGATATCGGAGGTGACCACTTCACTCTCCATATTTCTTGCTGCTAGCATCTCAGCTTGAGTCAGCCCCATTTCTTCTCAGGAGCCTACCCCAATGCAGGTCTCCATCTTGTCGTAGAGATGGCCCCCAGCCTTCCACCCCTTGTCAGTTTCCCTTCTCTCTCCCAGCCTTCTCACCTCCCCCCTCTCCCTACACCTGATCCTCACCCTCATTCCCCTTCCCACCTCCTCTCTCACCCAGTTCTCTTTCCATCTATTTTATTTCCCCCTCTGAGTGAGATTCAGGCTTCCTCCCTTGGGCCCCTTTTGTTACTCAGATTCTTTGGGTCTTTGGATTGTAGCATGGTTATCATGTACTATATGACTAATATTCACTTAAAAATGGGTGCATACCATGTGTATCTTTCTTGGAAGTGAGGGGAACACCAACCTACTCAAAAAACCTTCGACTTAAAATTTACTCTGCCTACAACATCTGCAGGGATAAAGATGGGACAGAGACTGAGGGAATCGCCAACCAATGACTGAGCCAACCTGAGACCCTCCCATAGGAGAAAGCCAGCCCCTGACACTATTAATGACACCCTACTGTGCTTGCAGCCAGGAGATGCTCCACCCAGAAGCCAATCAAAACCAATGTTGAGACCCATAACCAAACATTAGGTGGAGCTCAGGGAATCTTGTTGAAGAGTTGGGGAAAGGATAGAGGAAACCAGAGGGGACAAGACCCTCACAAGAACGCCAACAGAATCAATCAATGTAGGCCCACTGGGGCTCACAGACACTGAACCACCAACCAAAGAGCATGCACGGACTGGAACAAGGCCCCCTACACATGTGTAGCTGATGGTAGTTTGCTCTTCATGTGGGTCTCCTAACAAGTGGAAAGGGGCTGTCTCTGACATGGACACAGTTTCCTGATTTTAGATCACTTTTCCCTAGCTGGGCTGTCTTGTCTGGCCTCGGTGTAAGAGGATGTACTTAGTCCTGATGCGACTAAATGTGTTGGGGCAGGTTGGTATGGAGTGGTTTCCACTTTTCTTAGGAGAAGGGGAGGGAGGAATGGGAGAAGAGGGTGGGAGGGTGAGATATGGAGAAGAGAAGGGAGGGGGCTGCGATCAGGATGTGAAGTGAATAAATAAATTAATTAATGAGAAACAAAAGAGAAATAGGGGAGGAAGGATAAGAATGCTTTTCATTAAGTGGAAATCGAAGTCACCGGGTCCAAGTTGTACTCCTTCTGAAATATTTTTCATTTATGTATTTGATTTCTGAAAGTATTTCAACTTGGAATATTTTCAGATTTTAAGTACATTAAATAAAAAGTTCAAATGTGGCATTCCTCTACTGTATAAAATCCAGTAACCCAATTGAGTTTCAATTATCCTTAGCTTTTTTTTACAGACAATAAATAGCACATAAACAATAAACTCAAAACTAAGTTTGTTTAATAAAACTTCATATGCCTAGTATTATGAGATTTTAAACATAATAATATTTTCTTAAAACTATTATTTCTGTATAATTCACAATTGGCTCAATTCTCTAACTCTTCTAAGACAGGGTAAGATGCTTAAAGACTTTTGCACAAGTCAGAGAACAGTTAACCAAAGCTATCATGCCATTTAACAGTGTTATATGCCTGTGATTGCAGAACTAAAGATGCTAAAATAGTGTAATTATGAGTTTGAGAACAGCCTGAACTAGATCATGAGTTTAAAGCCCGTCTGGTATAAATGCCAAGACTGTATCTCAGGGAGAGAAAAGAACTTGAAAAGTGAGCAACACAATACATTTCCAGGAGTGGAGTGAGCAGATCCATGAAACTGATTCAACAGCCAATTTCTATCAACAGTTTCTCAATCTTCAGCATACATAGTGTGCTTTCCCATAGTTTTAAAGATAAGGAAAATTATTAAACTACTATGGCACCCTCATTAGAGACTATTATGGACAATGATGTCAGTTTAACTTAAGTGCTTTCATAATATTTTTACCAAGTTGGCTTTTGGACTTAAATACCAGCTCCTGTCTAGTTTACTTGGTGACATCTTTGATTATGTGCATTGGGGCTATGGTAGAGTCTGGGGGTGATATGTGTACATTGTCTGTTAAATTACAGTAGGAAACCAGTCACCTTAGACCATCGATAGGTCTAGGCATGATGACAAATGGAGTCCATAGAATGTTTTTTTTTCCTGCTTATCTTGAAGCGCACAGGAAGCACATGAATTACTAAAGAATATTGACTTATCAGCATAGCCATGTATTGATAATTACTTCCTTATCATTTTGGAATACAGTATCTCTTGAATGTCCTTCCATTAACAGAAATTTCCTCCAAGTATAATTTTTTCTTCTGCATGATTATATTTATTTGTTATAACAGAGGCAATACTTTAAATCTTCTTAGTTTTATACTTTGCTTTAATATTTAATACAGGAAGGTACTGGCTATAAAGCTGATGTGTAAAGCTGATGATCATAATATTTATGTTTAAACTATATACATTTTCCAACTTTATTTTATGGAGAGTATTTTATTCATGGAAGACTATATCCATGCTTAACAAATGAAAGGGAATGAAGACAGACTGCCTCTAGTAAAGAGAAACAAGGGCCCTCATCCTTGAACTTCTTTCACTAAGGGTGCACAGATGTGTAGATACGGACTTAAATATTTTGAAGGTGGTTAGACAAATGACCATTTAGAAAATAATCAACAATTTCCTCCTAAGGGCCTATGAGTTCCCTTGTCATGTGTTTTGGCCATGTTTACAGTGCCAAAGATTCTTTCCTGTTAAGAAGTCTAATGAAGAGAATGGCTGGTTGCCCAGATAAGCACCCTTTCCACTATTTCACCAATGGGCACATATTGCCTAGCAGGTTGGTGGTGTAGCATGCAGAGTGCATTGCTGACAAGACATTGATGGTTTTCCTTCCCCAGCTTCCTATGTGGCACCCTCCGACATTATAGAAGTTAGCCAGCAGGAAGAGTTTTCAGGTCAACTCAAGCTTAATTTCTCTATGCCCTGTAACAAATCTATGTGGTTTTCTTCATCAGTAGGGTCTTATCGTGTAGTTATGAGGAGCAACCAAGAACAATGGCAATGGCCTGTATTGTTTTGGGTACCTCTGGGGACGTGTATAACCATAGGTATATAGCTTCATTTAATATAATGTCTTGTTTACTAAGGTTGGCTAGGTCTGTTCAGACTCCTTTAAAATATCTGTAATTATCTTAGAAACTAGAAGATTTCATAAGGCTTCTTCAAACATCATTTGCTTTGGTTGACCCACCCCTTACCCCTTATTTCCCATACCTTCTTCTACCTATCACCTTTCAAACTCCCCCCACCCCCAGTATTCTTCCCACTGCTCTACATTGATAGATGAATGAAATAAAATGCCTTGAACTTTGGGCTTCCCTTTTTTTCATCTGTAAATGGGTGAGGTCGGCCACACCAGAGCCTCAAATCCTAATCCACCCTCTAGCAGCATCAGACTGAAAAGTGTATTACAATGTAGAGTTTTGACAGTCCAGTCCAGATCATCTAATTGACTTGATCAAATACACCACTTAGATGTCACTCTGTGAAAGAATGTCTTAAAAACAAGAATTTAAATTGAGCAGTGGTATTGAATACCTTTGATCCCAGTACTCTAGAGGCAGAGACAGGTGAATCACAGTGTAGTTCAGCCTGGTCTACAAAGAGAGTTCCAGGACAACCAGGACTGTTACACAGAGGAACCCTTTCTCAAAAACAAACACACAAAAACAAAGAGCTTAAGATTTGTGGAGGATGGTGTCTGACATTCTTTGATGCCATTTATGTCTTAGTCTTTCTTGAAAAACTTTTACTTAGAGAAATTTAGAACAAAAAATTTAAGGACAAATTATAAAGAAAATAAGTACTGCTTATATGCTTTGTTCAAATGAATTTAGAAAACTGGTCAAATTTACATTAGCTTTAAATAACAAAAAGAACTGTAAAGTGTCTTTTCACAGCTGACTCCAAGCAAGGATATCATTTGATAGAGCCATTTAAAATGTGAAACTATCAATTTGTTGTGAGGAACAAAGCTTGTACTGAGTAAGTGAAGTATGGAAAAGATTCCACTTTAGCTAATTTCACCTTTCACTGCACAGATTTTGCTCACTCATTTTTATTATCTTGGTCCCTTGAGACATACAGTTTGCATATCATGATGCATGTAAAAATTCAATTTTATTAAGATGGGTTAACTCTGGAAGGTTTGATGTAATGCAGTGTCTGTCTATCTCTAGAGCTTTTCATTTTGAAAACTAAATATTTGTAGAGTGTGATTCAGTCTCAAAAACTAGAGGAAAAATTGAGGTTGTTATCCTAAATTTGAGGTGACACTTAGAGCCGAGGCTTCACAACAATTTTGTGAATCTTTAGGGAGCTTAATATCAACAAATGAGTCAATACAGATTTGATGAAAAAGTTGCAAGATGTCTTAAGGCAATGACAGGGATATTAGAAAAACGTTCCCTACAAATATTAGATATGGGGGCTGAGTATAAATGGAGTTTCTGAGTCCTTTATAATTTGCTGTTTTACTTGGTTTCATCAGTTGAGATGTAGATTTGCGGCACTGATGATGGGACTGTAAGAATAAACATACTTCAGAGAGTAATTTGCCGTCAGACATAACTAGGTTTAGGAGGTTATATATGTTATGAATGTTGTAAGAATTTGTTAATTCTCATCTTCGTTTTTTTCCCTGTGGCTTAGCCTACAGTATAACAAAATAAGTATATAAAATAAAAATAAAATTAAAAACTGAAGCCAAATAAAGTGTGTTGAGTCAATCGAAGAATGATGAAACAAACATCAGCATAGGGTTGCTCAAGGCAGCTAAGACTATGAATCCATGTTTTATGATTATATAACAAAAATGCTGCAATCAGTAGAGTGGATTAAATTACAAAGTTAGAAAATACAAAAGCAGAAACTTTACAGTAAGTCACTTCTACAATAATCATCTCAGAGCTACAAAACCTAGACCGAGAAGACTCATTATTAAGTAATATTGCTCATTTGATTCCTAAGTGCACACACGTGCAGTCATACCCGCATCATTTGTTGCTAGGAACCAAGTCCATATAAGTGAAGTTTCCGTTAGAACCAGGTGGTAGGTTCAACCTCCTACACTCCACCCTCACATCAGTACTATATCAAAGCAGAACTGTTTCCAGGGACTATTTATGTAACTGTGGGCATCAATACTTGTGCTCATACTGTCAAATGTAGAATATCTTTGTTTAGGTCTTTCAATTATTTTTCCTCCTGGTCACTACTAATAGAAGGTGAATATGAGAAAATACACACTGAATTAAGTTTGTAGTTTTGTATTATCAAAAGTTATCGATTAAGGGCTATGAGAATATTATCTTATATAAATTGAAGTTTCTATTACGATCATAAAAGATGATATTCACATATACCCATATAGTTTTTCAGCTTAGAAATATTTATTTCTTATTTAAATAGTACACTCAAATTAAATGCTGTGGATAAAATAGGATATTTTGAAGTTTCCAAAACAACACAGACAAGACAAGTGACAGAAAGTAAGGCACTATGTTATGTTTAAAACCAGAGATCATTCAAATCTCTCGAGACAAGCTCTTAATCACTAACTGAGCATGGCAAGATGATGCCCTACTATAAATCTTAAGATCATAGGGTAGAATATAATTAGGCAGGAGGTAAAGTATCTATTACTTGACCTTCTGTAGGCATCAATTTAATACTGGATTGTATATAGTAAGTTGAAACTCCATTCTTTTAATTTTAATTTTAAATTTTTATATTAATTACATTCTGTATCGCATCTATCGCTACCACCTTCATCCCCTTCCAATCATACCCGCCCTCCCTCATCTCCTTCCATAACCGTCTCCAAGTCCACTGATAGGGAAGATCCTCCTCCTCTTCCATCTGACCCTAGCCTGTCAAGTCTCATCAGGACTGGCTTCATTGGTTTCCTCTGTGGCCTGGCAAAGCTGCTCCCCCTTCAGGAGGAGGTGATCAAATAGCCAGCCACTGAGTTCATGTTAGAGACAGTCCCAGTTCCAATTACTAGGGACCCCACTTGGACACTGAGCTGCCATGAGCTACATCTGTGCAGGGCTTGTAAGTTATTTTCATGCATGATCCTTGTTTGGAGTATCAGTCTCAGGAAAGACCCCTGGACCCAGATTTCTTGGTTCTGTTGCTCTCCTGTGGAGCTCCTGTCCCTCCAGTTCTTTCTATCTCCTCCTTCTTTCATAAGAT
>REGO01001308.1:96212-112334 GCA_010120015.1 Rhombomys opimus
TTATTGTTGTTGTTGTTGTTTGGGGAAAAGAAATAAAAATATGATGACTAAGCTCTTAACTGCAGAGTCATATCTAGCTTCTTCCAAATCCTCATCTTTAATGGCAGAAGAGCAGACTTAAGCATCTCTAAAAATACTGTGACCAGGTATTGCTACTGTGTGAATGAGCTCAGACCACCCTAACCTTTTACTGATCGTGCACAATAAAAAATAACGTGGTTGTTTGTTTAATTCAAGTCCTAAAATTGACCAGAGACTCAGTGAGAAAAATGTTCATTAGAAAGATATGTAGAAGTCAGGTGCATTGTTGCACACTTTTAATCCAAGTACTCAGGGATCAGAGACAATCATCAATGTAACGTCCAGGCCAGCCTGGTCTTCGTAGTGATTTTCAGGTCAGCCAGGGATTATAAAGTGATACTCTGTCTCAAAAAAAGCAAAACAACTAAAAATAAACAAGCAAACAAACAAAAAGATATGAAGAAAAACTGAAATTGAAATCTCATGCTGAGAAAATACTGAAATTCATTGCAATTTATATTTCCTAAAGTAGATGACTGTGTAGTTTTAAATCAATTCAATTAATGTCTGTGGATTTGACTTTTATGGTATACCTATCTGCCTTCATTACTGCATTGATATTTCTTGGCTTGGAGTAGTCAAGGAGGAAAGCTCTGGTCCTGGGTAGAGATAGGTGTTATTTTGATATTTTCATAATGTTAATGCAGCAGAGGATGAGGAAAAATTCTTGGAAATGCAGTCATATCAAAATTAGCATCCCGTGGAATTCTTTCATGAGAAGGAAATAGGAACTTACACTCAGAGCTGCTAGATGCTAAGAATCAAATCATCTTCAAAATACTCTAATCACTCTAAATTCCTAGAGTAAATCATTTGATTTGTCTAATGGCTGCTTAAAAGCAGTCAAAACACATCAAGATTATATGTATATAATAGTTAATCAAGAAAAAAGAAACCAAAATGAATCGAGTGCTCTCTCTGCATGACAGCCATCACATGGGGTTGTTTTGCATGTCCACATAACTGTGAGTATACACATACAGCAATGGGTAACTAAGAGGTCAAATGAAGAGATCGTGACCACCTGCACCCAAAAGGTTACTCCATTTTCTTCCACTGTGAGAATATATTACTTTAACTTTTTTCTTTATTTTTATTCTTTTTATTTATTACAATTTATTCACTATGTATTCCAGCTATAGCTTCCTTCCTGTCCCATCCTCCCTCCCTCTTCCCCCACTACATCTCTCTCCTAGTAAACTATTAGGGGAGGATGACTATCTGACCCTAGCCTATCAGGTCTCCATCAGAACTGTCTAGTTCCTCTTTTTCTGTGGCTTAGTTAGGCCACCTTGCCAGGAAGAGGTGATCAAAGAGCCAGCCACTGAGTCCAGCCACTGAGTCCATGTCAGAAACAGGCCCTGCTCCCCTTACTGGGAACCCACATGAAGACTGAGCTACCCATGGGCTACCTCTGAGAAGGGGGTCTAGGTCCTCTCTATGCATGGTCCTTGGTTGATTCATCAGTCTCTGCAAAACACCCTGAGCCCAGATTTTTTGGCTCTGTTGGTCTCCTTGTGGAGTTCCTATGCCCTCCACATCTCATCTCCCACTTCTTCCACCCTGAGCATATATCTGAATGATGCTCAACTATACAACAAGGACATTTGCTCAATTATAGTCATAGCAGCTTTATTCATAATAGCCAGAATGTGGAAACAACCTAGATGTTCCTCAACTGAAAAACGGATACAGAAATTGTGGTACATTTACATAATGGAATACTTACTACTCAGCAATTAAAAAAAGGAAATAATGAAATCTGCAGGCAAATGAGTAGAACTAGAAAAGATCATCCTGAATGAGATAACCCAGAAGCAGAAGGACACACATGGTATATACTTATTTATAAGCAGATATTAGCCATATAATATAGGATAAACATATTAAAATCTGTAGTCCCAAAGAAGCTAAACAACAAGGAGGACCTTAGGAAAGATGCTTAATCCCCATTCTGAAGGGCAAAAAGGAAGGACATTGGAAGTAAGAGAAGACAGGGAACAGACAGGAGCCTACCACAGAGGGCCTCTGAAAGACTTCACAAATCAGGGTATCAAAGCAGATACTGAGACTCATAGGCAAACTTTGGGCAGAGTGCAGGGAATCTTATGGAAGAAGGGGAGATAACTTTTTTTTTAACCTCAGCATTCTATCTTCTTTTTATAATTCAAGATAACTTTTTTGGATTCGAGATTCTTTTGTATTCCTGAATGGCAGAATTTTTCTCTAACACTCTTTGTTATTTGGTATCCATAACAAGAAGCACTGTCCAAGTACAAATATTACATACATGTGTAGGTATCACTTTAGCAATAATCACTTGCAGAAACATCTTGTAAGAACCAGGTAGGGAATATCCAACTCTCCTAGAAAAGTCTCACAATTTGATATTTAAGGTTGACAACAATGATGGCTGTAATAGGTTTTGAAGAGATTCAGTGTTTAGATCTACATTAGAAATCAGTTCATTGACAGTGAGGAATGTAGTTCTCTGAGCTAAGTAGGAACAAAATCTGAGTATTATTTTTGTCTTGGTTTCTGACAGTCAAAAGCTCTATAAGAGTTGGCCAGTTGGTATAAAGTGGAATTGGAATGGTAAATATTTGAATAAGATATTTGAGGACATAAAGTTGAGATATATTAGGTAGTTCTGGCTTTACTGTATTATTATAATTATATTCATTTCTTTATATATGCATATTTAGACAGGCTTGATTTTGCTATGACATGATAATTTCTCAACTTTATAAGAACTTAATTTTATGTCTTATTGGGACAATGCTATAGTATATTGCTGAATAGATCCAGCAGTTAGAAATTATAAAATAATTTCTCCACAAAAGGATGAATAGTATCCAAAAATTTTCTCTTTGTGCTTTGGCTTTTTGGCTACATCACACATTTTCATTTGAAAACAGATTCTGTGGCCCAAATGTTACGCCATTAAAACCCATCGAAAAGCCCTGACTAAAGTCATAGGCCACCAGGAGCTGTCTCACTGTTGTCGTTTGCTCCGTTGTCAAGCTGCCTTCTAAATATTTATGTTTCTACCCACAACAAACTCTTCTCCTAGTTTTAATCAGAAACACTTCTTTTCGCAGTAAATGGCAGTGAATTTAGTTAGCCATAGATGCACAAAATCCTGGGGAAAAGTGGTTTTTGAGTGTTCCGCTGTAAATAGGACATTTAAACAAGACCCATGAACATTGGATCATCATAGAATATCGGTAGGAATCTAAGAGTCTAAGTAGAAGGGCTGTGACACAGCCACTGAAGTTAAGACCTAACAGCAGCTGTGGCTTCCTGAAATGGGTCTAGATAAGATTGTACATATCAACAATCATGGAGGCAGAGGTTCAAGGGACCTTAAACTACCACTCGAAATACTGGTTGATACTGAGGGAGGGCCCATCATTGCCTTCAGTTGCATACCCACTGAGAAGGCCATTTGGCTTCAATAGATATTTGAAAACTTACAGAAACACAATATATCCTGGTTAAACTCAGTACACCATAAAATAAAACAAAAAGGCACGAACATGGGAAAGGGATATGCAGAGAAGAGAGGAGAACCACAGAGGTGGGAGATGAGAGAAATTAGAATGCGTTTTATCTTATCTATATAATTAGTTAATAAATTAATAATGACATTTAATTAATAATAAAAGTAAACAAAAGAACTCACAATTTAATAAAACAAAACAATAAAAAATATATGAATGTAGGAAAGGAACATATGTGGAGGAGAGAGTAATAAGGGTGGGAGGGAGATTGGAGAGGTGGGGTTGCAGTAATCTGCATACACTTGATGCATGTGTAAATTGCAAGAACAAACTCAGTAAAATAGATAAAGTCTAAGGTGACCTTGATTTGACTGGAGACACACATGCAGGCTTAAGCACTACATTTCTGGAGAGAATCAGCTTGGCCTCAGGTGGTCGTTTCAATTGCAAAGGAGTGGAAGTAGCTGATAATTCAAGATAGATTTTGCTAAAGCTGCACCAAGTTCTTTCTTTCACAGTCTTTTTTCTATTGAGTTACTTATTTTCAAATGCAATTACTCATATCTCTATCTATATGTTTAAAATTCTGCCTTCCAGTTACTATCTTTTAGTTCTGTACAAGGATCTCATTCAATAAATGTGAATGAAAAATCTTAACTAATATAGTAGGAGAAAAAGTACAACTTTCTTCAGCCAGAACTTGAGATGCTCTTAAGTTTATGTTTTGCTTTCGAAAATTAGATTGCATTATTACATAAATCAATGAGGAATAACCAGAGTCTGGAATATGCCATTGCCTTCCTTCTTTCCGAAAGCATATTGTTTCTAGTCTACACTGAAGGTGAATTTACTTATTTTTACTTTTAGAATTCCTAAAAATATACAATACAATGTATTTTTATTTTGTTTTGTGTCACCCAAATTACCTCATTAGCAGAGAGCAAAATCAAGAGATTTTAAAAGTTTGAAACTAAAGGGAGAATATGAAACCATAATAACAACTATATGACAAATGTCAAGATTATAGTAAAGAAAGGACGGATATTTGAAGGAGAGAAATTTAATAAAAGTTTTTTTTAACTTGGTATGATACAATTCAACTGGATAAATTAAACTACATTTAAATCAGAATTGAACTACCAGTAGGAAATGGTCAAGGAAGGACTTACAGATGACACATTGGCAGTAACAACACAAAAGTCAAAAAGAAACAGGATGATATTGGATAAGGCATTTTACTGCCCAGAAGCTACATGAAGAATAGAATATGAGATGCACTGTGTACTAATTTTTGTTTATAAGTGATTAATGGACATTAATTAAGGAAACTATTGTGTGCATGACAGGAAGTGACTCCAATCGTTATCTAAAGTGGGCTGCACAGAAGAGGACACGTTCTCGTACAGATGGGGGGTGACTAAGCAGAAGAAAACCCTCAGAAAATGATGGTTGAAAATCTGTTTACTGATTAAAATGTTCATGATAAGGTGGCAGCACTTTCCACAGGGACTCTGGTAAGTTGGCTCCTCCTTTGTCATGACCCACTTCCGCTATTCAAATCAACTCCACTTACGAATATCCTGAGAGTCCTTTCCATCACTGGATCTAACTTTCTGGGAGATAGTTAGAGAAAGGTTGTCTGTATGAAAACCAAATCTCAACTCAGCCTCTGTTGTTGATTTTCAGGGCAAAAGGGAAATCCACTTCTTTCTATATTTTTCCTCTCAAGATTCCTTCACCCTCAAGTGGCACCTGGACTAATATTTGTAGTTTGATAACACAGCTCTCATCAGAAGAAGCCTGTGTCTCCATACCCTGTTGAGGCCAGTATTGCTGCATTGTCTATTTGCCATTTAGATTAGAGACAGGATCACAAAGAGATACTCAAATGGATGACCTTGGCCCTAAGCACATTTCTCTATTTCAAAAATGAGAGGGGGAATGTGGAATGATGACTCAGTTAAACGGAAACCCACATAATTTCAGCCTGCAAGAAGTCTAATTGTTACCAAATTTCAAATTGTGTTGAAAACAGCTGGCTTTATTTTATTTTTTGACTGGATGTGTGTTTGTGTGTATATCCTATATAAAAATCAACCTGCAATTTTAAGATGAAAAATTACTGTTCAATACTTATGTGTGATACATTAAAATAATCAACATTGCACAAAAGCATTGCATTCACATTGAAAAGTATTCTGTGCTCTCACAGGTTAAAGAACACGAATGTGCCATAGGCACACAGATTGAGGTGATAATGAATATTATAAAAAACTATATTGTTTTGGTCATAATCTCAGTAGACATAAAAATGGAATATAAATTTTCCTAGGCTAAAGTTATTGAAATAGTCTGAGTCATTTACAGCATGTACTTGAATTATAGCAAAATTCTTATAGAAGCCTGAAAATTGATTGGCACAATAAATCAGTAGAACAATTATCATAGAACCTATGCATGCTAAGACATTCATGGATGGCTATAAGTTGTATCCTTAATTACTTTTCAAAATCCAAAATTTGAAATGTATGTTCACATAATTATAAATGGATATAGCATATATATATATATATATATATATACACACACACATATACATATATACACATATACTTAGAAATTCACATCATTTCAGTCAATGCCTAAAGGGAGAGACAGTTGGAGAAAGCCTAGGTGTTAATTGGTAGATGTCATTTGTATGCTTTCTCTTGAACTCAGTCTGCTTCCCTCTTCTATACACTGTGGCGGAGAACATCAAATACAACTGTGTGTATGAACAGGAAATATACTCAGTAATTGCTGGTTCCCTTGCTTACCCCTGATGAAAGGTCAGTTGTTCGCTTTCAACCACAAACATTCCACTATTCTGCTAGTGTCTGAAGAAACTTTGAAATGCTAGAAAGAGCAGATCCAAAAAAATAATAGAGTTCAAATGAGCTAGGTTTCCAATTTGCACATTTTAAACAACAAAGATCAAGTTTCAAGACTTTCATTTTAAACAGTATTATCGATCCACTGAGTTGTACAGAACTTTTATGTTGTTATAGAATGTTTAGGCGGTGATTGGCCTGAGCCTGTTTCGCTGTTGTTGTTAGCACTGCTTTCTGTTTTTTTCTGTCATGGAACACAGACTCACTGAAGCATTTTCTAGCCTCATATAACTTGCTTTGATGGATAATCAGCCTGTAATTTTAATTTAAATGAGTAGGACTACATACAATTTAGAGAGAGTGTGAACCTTGCTCTCTCCTTACTCTGATCTGACACCACCAAATTTCTGCCTCCTTGTCATACTTCTTTACCCAGCCTTTATGGTAGTTGTTCCAAAGCAGAGTGACAATGCCACTTCACACCGCACATTCTCCCCATCACTCTGGCTCCTTCTTAGGAAGTAGAGCCATTTTCTATTCAAGAGTCTTCTAAAGCTTCATTGTTCTTGTGCCTCCTCTATGTTATGAATACATAGAAAAGTAAACTATAATCTGATGTTACTCTATGTGTATGAGGAACATTAAAAAAAGTCTTCATCGGAGAATACTGTTTTATTGCCATATATCTTTTTACTTGCTCTATTTAATGGAATAGATATGAAATACCCACAGGCTCTTGTCTTCAATGTTTGGTTCTCATTTGGTGGTGCTATTTTGGAAGGTGAGGCCTGGATGGAGGAAGTAGGTCATCAAGCATGAGTTTTAGTGTTGTATCTTAACCTGAGCCTCTCTCTCTCTCTCTCTCTCTCTCTCTCTCTCTCTCTCTCCTGTCTGTGCTTCCTGTCCTCTCTGACATGAATGCTCCCTTTTCTACATTTTCTCACCACCATGATGATGTGAGTCATCCTAGACTCAGAATCATCAGCCCAGTGGTTCTGGGATGACATCTTTAAAACTGCCTGCTACGATCATGTCTGTCTTAGTCTAGTTACATTATACATTGCTATGATAGGGCACCATGACTAAGCAACTCTCAGACTAGTTTATTTAGGGCTTATAATTTCAAAGAGTGAAAGTTCATGATAAGTGTGGTAAGGATGATGGCTGCAGGCAGGCAAGCATGGTGCTGGAGCAGTAGCTAAAGGTTATATCTTGATCCTCAAGCGTGAGCAGAAAAACATAACTGAAAATAGCATAGGCTTTTGAGACCTCGAAGCTTGCCTCTAGTGAAAAACTTCCTCCAGCAGGGTCACATCTCCTCATCCTTTCCAAACAATTCCACTAACTGGGGAGCAAGCATTGAAATACATGAGCTGAAAGGGACCATTCTCATTCAAGCTACCGTGCCTTCCTTCTGTAGGTCGTTCCACCAAGTATATTGTCACAACAATAAACAAAGTAAGGGGACACAGTCAATGTGACACACTAGGCGGAATCCTACTTTCAGAATTAGGAGAGAGAATTCCTGTATCTTGTCTCCATCAGTTATTTTACTGTGGGTTCATAAGCCTATTACTTAAGCCTCTGAGTTCAGTTTCTTTATAAATGAAATCTAGGAATAACATAGAATGTTTTCTAGTTCTGGTGCTTAATTCAGCCTGTCTTGTCTTGTTACACACTATTCCTTATCTCCATGAGTAACTTTTTGTTACTAAGATGTTGAAGCTAATGTAAAATTACCTTCCTTCAAGTCCTCATGTTCTCTCACTGGAAAATGTCTAAGTAGATGTCTTAATGCAGATTCTTGGATAAACACTGAGCAAAATGAAAATATACTTTGAAGTGGCTAGATTTTTATTTTATTTTATTTTTGCCAACTTGACGCAACCTACAGTCATCTCTGAGAAGGAAACCTCAACTGAGAGAAAGCATCTAAAAAGTCAGCCTTAAGTAAGACTGTGGGGCATTTTCTTGAATCACTGATGTGGGAGGGACAAGCCTATGTGGATGGTGCTTTTCCTGGGTAGGTGGTTTGGAGAAAACAAACTGAGAAAGACATGAGGAGCAAGCCAGTAAGCAGCATTTTCCCATAGCTTCTGCTTCATTTCCTACCTGCAGTTCCTGTCCTGACTTTCCTCACTGACCAAATATCACCTGAGAGTTGTAAGCCTGAATAAACCCTTTCCTACCCAAGTTGCTTTTGTTTAGGTGTTTTATTACAGCAAAGATACTCTAAGACAGTAATTCTATCATTCCAAATTTAATGTTATAACATTGAAAAATTGTGTTATAAAATGTTGAGAAAGAGGAACATATTGCTAAAATCTATAGAACTCACTCAAATTTCATTATCCTTTAATGCATAAATGTTCAACTGATTACACATGCATTCTAACTTTGCGTCTAACATTGCACTGGCTGGTTTTGTGGGTCAACTTGACACAAGCAAGAGTCATCAGAGAGGAAGGAGCTTCAGTTGAGGAAATGTCTCCATGAGATCCAGCTGTAAGGCATTTTTTCAATTAGTGATCATTGAGGAGGGCCCAGCCCATGGTGAGTGGTGCAGTCTCATCAGCTGGTGGCCCTGGGTTCTGCAAGAAGGAAGGCTGAGCAACCTATGTGGAGCAGGCTAGTAAGCATTTGTCCATGGGCTCTACCTCCAGTTTGCTGCCCTGCTTGAGTTCCTGTCCCAATTTCCTCAGTGATAATTATGGTATGGTAGTGTAAGCTGAACAAACACTTTCCTCCTCAACTTGCTTTTTGGTTATGGTATTTTTGTGGAAGCAATAGGAACCCTAACTAAGACATGTATGTACAATAAATTTCAGTTACAGGGCATTTTGTTTATATTTCTAAAGTTTCAAGCATCCCTATTTCTCTGATACATGATACAAGAAGGTTAAGAGTTTTTCACAAAACTTAAATTCTAATAGCAAGTGTATTTCACAGTCTAAACATCTTTCATCACTTTTCCTAAGAGGGGAAATTATGACTAAAAATCGTGGGTGGCTCATGAAGTGTGAATGCCAGTGCTCATAATACTATAGAACTTTTTAAAGTCATTATCGGCTTTGTATTCCCTAGGAATTTCTGGGTAGAAAAATTAAATGCAAGATAGTAGATCTCAGTAGAAGAGAAAAAGAAGAAATTTTTTCAGCAAAAATAATTCTTTAAAAGTTGTTTCACTGTTTACTTTGATCATCAATATGGTTTCATTTTTCTTTAGGTGTTGAACATTCACACAGGTTTTCATACATGGTAGATAGCAGCATTTAACAATCGTGGTTACAATTCCCAGCCCTTGTCATGTCATTAATAATAAACTAGTCATAAAATGGAGCATTGAGATAAGTAAATGTACTGTCCATTATGACAAGAAATTTTCTCCAAACACACAGTCATTTATAAAAGACGAAATAGGATAATACTTTATTTCTATCTCTTTTAATTCTTTTATTTTTATCCCATAATAATCCTCCTATCACGTAAGAGGTTAGACAAAATTTTCAAGTAATTATGAAGTTGCTAAATCTTTGTTGTTATTATTACTTTATTTAGTTAGTTGTGCCTATCTGTCTGTCTGTCTGTATGTATGTATGTATGGACAGATACCCAATGAGGCCAGAACAGGACATACAATTCTCTAAAGCTGCAGCTGAAGTTACAGGTGGTTGCGACCTGCATGTGTTAGTGCTGGGAACTGAACTCAGATCTGGTGGAAGAGCAACAAGCACTCCTTTCTACTTAGCCATTTGACCAGGCCACAGATTTGTTTTTAATTTTCAGTATGCAAGTGGATCTGCACGTGTTTGTCCAGTACTTGTGGATTCCCTCAGGGGCCAGGAGAGGTTATGGGATCTCCTGAAACCAAAGTAATAGGCAGCTGTGAGCTGAGATGAGTGCTGTGAACAGAACTGGGGTGCCCTGAATGAGCTTTCCAGCCCTTGACAATATCATATAATGTCAGCATTGACTAGGGCAGCAATAATAGTTACAATGACAACTAAAACTGCCAAAGATTAGACACTTTTACAATGTCAGAGACTTAGCTGAGTGTTTTCAAGGAAACTGGACTTTAGACAAAAATGAATGTTTTCTTTAAATACATAATACAAGAAAGAGAAGAGGATCTAAATCTTTATCCAGATTGAAAACTGTAGATACAAAATTTCCATAGTCCAACAGAAGTGGCCAGTTCTGTGCTTTATATATACTTAAAATTCAGCATAGCAAAATCCATTTCATATGTTCAAATTTATTTCTCTTGAAGTCCACTGACATGCTTTTCTCCAATGTTTTCTCTTTATGTTAAAGACTCTTCACCCCAAGTGTTCTTGAAGGCTGTTATATGCCATTCTCAATAATTTCCTTTTATCACTTGTCCCACCTTTAGTTGATCACATCTGCTATCTCATTCATTAAATATTATTTTTCCTCATTTTCCTAACACTAATTACTTAGATCTGTCTGTGTCTTATATTGAATTGTGTGATTTCCAAACTTGTAAGTTGAAGTTCTGATCCCTACATATCAGAACCTTATTTAAAGACGATATTTTTATATGGGTACTCAATTTAAAATTAAGTTCTCAGGGTAAGCTCTAAACCAGTATGATAGGGTATTTTGACATTAAAAGAGGATGTGGTTGCAACACAGACACACATAAGGAGAGAGTACTCATCAAACATGAGTGTGAGATACTTCTATGAGACATGGAATGTCATATTACCTGCAAGCCATAAGAATGCAGAAGAAAAGCATAACACAGATTCTTCCTCACAAAATTCAGAAAGAAACAAAACTTCTAATATTTTGATCTTATACTTATAATTTCAATAATTTTAAGTAAATACAGTTCTGTTATTGAACCACTATGTTTGAATTTTATTATAGCAGTCATAGGAAACTGATCACTTACATTCTAGTGTCTAGTTTGGCATTTACAAGTCAAAAATTGGGTCATTATATAATTTTGTACTTTGCATTAAAATGCGTTCTTTTTTGATCAAAACGAATTACATTCTTAAAACCTATCTTTGCTAGATTTTATATATATGCAGATCCATTTCTATCTGGAAAAGACATAATCAACTCTTATTCTACTTCTAACAGAAATTTCATTTGCCTTACCTTCCCTGAGTAAATCAGTTGAGATCAAGACATAAATATAATGTATTTTTTTTATTTATTTAAACTACTGGTAAATGCTGGCCTTTTTTTTCTTGACCAAAAAAAATCACACAAATAAATATAATAAATATAATAAAAATAATAAAAATGTTCACTTTATATGTGATCTTCACTTAACTCCTCATTTGTGATTACAAAGTTGTAAACCTAAACAGAGAATAGGGAAATGGTCTGGGCACTGACAACCATTAAAGAACTGCTGTTACTGTAGCAGTAGGAGAACAGACAAAAGGCACAGGGTATTGAAGCCCAAGTGCTGGCTTCCCGGGTTGGGGCTGACACCAGTGAAAGCAGCAGTTAGAACCACACAGGAGACTCAATGGCTTCCAGAAGAGCCATGCAAACCGGACAGCGGGAGAAATGCTTCAACTTATCCTTTCATCTCCTCCACTAACACTCTGTCAGTGCTTTGCATTGGCCATAATAAACTAGAAGCTAAAGGAGCAGGAAGCTTCAGCACAGCATTTTACAATTAAAAAATAAAAAGAATAGACAAGGATGTGGAATAGATTTGAAAGGACAGAGGTAATAAAGGGAAAGCTCAATGGTTTTCTTAGTTTCAACCCCATTTTTCAAGCACCTGCTTGGTCTTAGACATGATGATTTTGGAAATGTGTTGGTTGGCAGAACTGACAACTTCACTGTCTCCACAGTCTCCATATATTATGAGTTTAATCAGCACAGACAAATATGAGACTGGAACTTGCCAGCATTTTCGCCCCCAGTTTCAGAATGAATTATCGCGCCACATCTCTTCCACCATTAACATCAAAGCACAAAGTGAAGGCCCCAGATAATGAGTTCATGCTGAGTTACAAGTACTCTGGCCTCAAAGGACAGCTCAGCTAATTTCTGCTTCCCAGGGAGAGGGATGAGAAGGATGACCTGAGAATGCACAACCAACTGTGGACATCTAAGGCGTGCACTGAGCAAGCAGAACAAGAGTGACAGGAACCCTGATGGGCAATCAAGCATAGCTCAGAGGAGGTGAGTCACAGAGATCTCAAATGCAGGGATTCAGGAACAGGAGAGAGAGGGCATATGCCAAACACCTGAGTTTACAGGACAAAGGGCATCTCATTAACTCAAGCCTGTAACAAAGCTTCAATTTTTTCTTTTAATAAGTTTATTCCTTTTTTGTTTCATATGTGTATGTAAAGCATTCTGATTACTCTCATCCCTATCTTTTATCTCCCTTCTTCCCCTATAAACTATCTCCCTTCCTACAAATCATTTTCCTGCAGATTCATGTTTGTTTTGTTTTGTGATCTTCTGAGTTTAGCCTGAGTCACATATCTGGCCATGGGTTTTTATCCATCCTTTCTGTGATGAGATGGAATGGCCATACCTCTGATCCCATGTGCTTACCAGTGAGGATATTGACAACTGAAGACATTGACTCTCCCTCCGCCATAATCGATCAGTAGCCCCTAGTTAGGGAGGGAGGAGAAGAGGACCACAAGTCCTTCCCCTGTCTATGACTTAATGTTGAAATGGGTAGTCCTTTTTAAAGATTTACCCTGTGTTTATGAATATTTGTCTGCATATATGTAAGTGTATTCTACATATGTACTTGGTGCCCAGGGAGGCCAGAAAAGGACATTGGATCTCCCAAAGCTGCATTTACAGACGATTATAAGAGACATGTGGGTGCAGAGAACTGAATCTAGGTCTTCCGCAAGATCAGTAAGGTATAATTTTGGATGAGCCATTACAGTTAACTACAATTGTCATGAGTTCACAATTGCAATGTCTGGGTCATGCCTAGATGATGTCATTTGCAATCTTCTCGTTATCATCTAGTCCTTTCAGTCTCTCTTTTATGGTGTTTTCTGAGCCTTGAAGAGAGAGGGTTAAGTGCCTTATTTAAGACTGTGGATACTCAGCACCTTGAACATGTCTCCTCCAAAACATATAGCATAATAATTACCACAATAGGCTTTTAAGCTCTAAAGTTAAATACCAATGGAAAATTAGCAATGGGTATCATTAGGTAATACTATTGGAATATCTATAAACATATAAATAATTCTTTAACGTAACTTCATAGCTAGATACTCAGTGATTAAATAGTGATTATTTCAAAGCATACAAATTTTTTTCTTAGTGGAAATCAAAAGGTACAGACATGTCAGATATAAGTCTATCAATAACATAAGCTATAAATTTTATATAATTATCATAATGATGCTTTGTTTTGGCTATTTAAATTTCACAGATAAAATGCAGATCGACATATTCATTATGTATATTTTCAGTAAGGTAATAAAAACATTTTTATCGTGAATCATCTAGATGACTTTCATACCACTTGTGGTATTTGACATAATAAAATTATGGCAGTATTTGACACAATAAAATGAAGAAGAGTAAAATGTATCTTCTTGAAGAAATCCCTATTACATTGGTGATATGAAGGCATTCAAAATGGCATGCTGCACTGAGGTGCGGGCATGTTTAATCCATCACATAAAGATAGATGTCCAGATGCCTAGAAACCATAGAAACCATTGTTCTTTGAGTAATGATTGTGTTGCAATTCCATGCATTTGGGAAACATTCTAATAAATCTACTGTTTTGATAGGAAAAAAGAGGATGACATTCCTGAGGCTCACTTACAAGAAGTCAAACTTCCAAAACAGCTGTGGACTCATTGTATTTCTTTTGCTCAGAGGTGTTGCTGAATACTCAGAAAAAAAAATGGTTATAATAAGTGAATAAAAAAGAAGCTCATTAAATCTTGAACTCACAAACTTAAATGTGACCTATAAGAAAATCAACATTAAATTATTCTGGGAGGATCCTAATGGTGTCTACATATAGAAAAAGTAATGAGCAATGTTTAGTTTAGTGTTAAAGTTCAGAAAACAGAAGATTCATGATACATGTATGCACACATATATGTACATGTGTTTGTGTATGTATTATATATATGATTATACACATATAAGCTTTTATAGAATCTATGAAAAACATGACTTCTTAATACCAAAAAAGTAAAAATATATAAACAATTATTACTCATTTATATATACTGCATCCCAGTACTTTCTCATAAAATAAAGATAATTTAAGTCATTTAACCAAAAACACACTATCACCAGACAAGCCAATAAAAGAAGAAACCTAGACTCAGTAACTCATTTTCCCCTTATCATACAGTTATTACATATCTATGTATACACAGGCATGTTTTATATACATGTATATATAATTTAAATATATAAATGTAATCAGGTGTTGGGGGGCATCTCTGGGACAAACTAGAAATCTAGGGCAGTGGAAACTCCCAGGAATCTATGAGTGTGACCCTAGTTAAGATACCTAGTAATGGGGGATATGCAGCCTGAACCAGCCATATCCTGAAATCAGGCAATAGAGGGATTGGGACACCAACCCAGCCATAAAGTCCTCAACCTACAATTTGTCCTGCCTACAATACGTGCAGGTGTACAGAAGGGGGAATGGAAAACCAATGACTGGTCCCACTTGAGACCCATTCCATGAGAGGGAGCCCACCCTTGACACTGTTAACAATATTTTGCTATACTTGCATCCAGAAACCTAGCATAACCATCATCAGTGAGGTTTCACCAGCAACTGATGGAAACAGATGCAGAGACCCACAGCCAAATTCCAAAGGTGGAGCTTGCAGAATCCTGAAGAAGACAGAGAGGAAGGATAGTATGGGCCGGAGGGGTCAAAGACACCACAAGAAAACCTACAGAATCAACTAATCTGGGGTTGTAGAGACATACATAGATTGAACTGCCAACCATGGAGCATGCATAAGACTGACCTAGGCCTTCTGCATATATGTAACAGTTGTGTAGCTTGGTCTTCATGTGGGATTCCTAACAGTGGGAGCAGGAGCTATCTCTGGCTGTTGTCTGTCACTGGGACCCTCTCCCCCTACTGGGATGCCTCTTCTACCTTTAGTAGGAGAAGATGTGCCTAGTCCTACTGCAACTTGATATGCCAAGGCTGGTTGATATCCATGGCAGGGCTCTTTCCTCTTCTGAAGACAGAGAGAGGAGGAGTAGATGGAGATTGGGGTGGGAGCAAGAAGAGAGGGGAGAGAAGGGAGGGAGACTGTGGCCAGGATGTAAAATGAATAAGTAAATTTAAAATATAAATAAATAATTTTAAATTCTCATGTGTATGGGACAAAAATAGATGTGGAGTAGCCATACAACTACTAAGATGATAGGAAATAATAGTAAATAAACATTTTTTGGTATGAAAGAGACTAAACACTGTATAAAAATTGCTTAGGATGAGTTCAAGGCCAGCCTGGTTGACAAAGCAATTCCAGAACATCCAAGATACAGAGAGAAATCCTGTCTCTAAAAACAAAGAAACAAACTAATTACTAATTACAAAAACTAATGGTTTTTGGTATATATCAAGTACCAGTTTTCATTATGAAACACATACTTTCTCCTATACTTTAGTTTGGGGGGGGTTGTGGTTTTTT
>REGO01001309.1:3275-23950 GCA_010120015.1 Rhombomys opimus
TTGTTTCTATGCTGTAGAGGGTGATATATCACTTATCAGTTTTTGTGTTTCCCTAATTGAACGGGGGACACATATGTGAAGTAGTTTACTATGTTGTGCTTTGCATTCCAGTAATTACGTTGGAAACTTGTTTCTGTGCTGTACCTTGCGAGATAACACTTTTCAGTTTTCCGATATTCCTAATTGTGCGAGGGACACACATGTGATTTAGTTTACAACGTAGTGCTTTTCGTTTCTGTTTCTGTTCTGCGCTAGTGCTAGCCTTAACCCTAACCCTAACCGTAGACATAGCCCTACCTTTAACCCTAGCCCTAGCCCTACACCTAGCCCTAGCCCTAACCCTAGCTCTTATACTAACCCTAACCCTAGTCTGAGCCCTAACACTAACCCTAACACTAACCCTAAACCTAGCCCTAAACTAACCCTAAATCTAACATTAATCCTAACCCTAACCCTAAACCTAACCCTAACCCTAAACCTAACCGTAACCCTAACCCTAGACCTAAACCTAGCCCTAACCCTAACCTTAGACTTCGTCCTAACCCTAGCCCTAACCCTAACCCTAATCTAACCCTACCCTTAATCTAACCTTAACCCCTAACCATAAGCCAAACCATAACTCCTAATTTTGACTCTAACCCCTAACCCTTACCCCTAAGCCTCACCCTAACTTGAACACTAACCCTAACCTCTAGCCCTAACCTTAATCCAAACCTAACACTAACCTAATCCTAATCCTAACCCTAACCCTAATCCCTAACTCTAGCCTTAGCCCTAACCCTAGTCCCAACCCTAACCCTAGCCCTAATCCTAAACCTAACCCTATCACTAGCGCTAACCCTATCATTACCCTTAGCCCTAACCCTAACCCTAACCCTAACCTTAGCCTTAGCCCTAACCCTAGCCCTTACCCTAACCTTAACCCTAGCCCTAGCCCAAGACCTAATGCTAATACTAACCCTAGCCCTATCCCTATTCCTAACCATAACCCTATCCCTAAACCTAACCCTAGTGCTAACCTTAACACTACCCCAAAACTAAACCTAGCCCTAGACCTAAACAAAATGATAAACCTGACCTGAAACCTAGACCTAAACATTATCCAAGCCCTAGCCCTAGCCCTAACACTAGCACTAACCCTTACCCTAGGCTTAGCCAACACCTAGCCCTAACCTTATCCCTAGCCCTAGCCCTATCCCTAAACCTAACCCTAACCTAACGCTAAACCTAACCCTAGACATAACTCTAACCCTAGCTCTAGCCCTAACCTGAACCCTAGCCTTAGACCTAACCCTAGGCCTAACCCTATTCCTAGCCCTAATCCTAGCCCTAACCCTAATCCTACCCCTAGTCCTAACCATAACCTTAGCCTTAGACCTAAACCTAGCCCTAAACCTAAGCCTAGCCTTAGCCCTAACCGTAACCCTAACCCTAGCGCTAGCACTAACCCTAACCTTAGCCTTAGCCCACATCCTACCTCTAACCTTAACCCGAGCCCTAAATAACAATAACCCTAAACCTAAATCTAACCCTAACCCTGAACCTAACCCGAGACATAACCCTAAACCTAGCCCTAGCCCTAACCCTATCCCTAGCCAAAAGCCTAACCCTTGCCCTAACACTAACTCTAAACCTAAACCTAATCTTAACCCTAACCCTAACCCAAACCCTAGTCCTAGCACTGACCATTGCCCTAACCATAACCCTAAACCTAACCCTAACCCTAGACCTGAACCTAACCCTAACCCTAGACCTCCCCTTAACCATAACCCTAGCCTTAGCCCTAACTGTAAACATAGCCTTACCCTGCCGTAAACCTAACCCTAACACTAGACCTAAACCTCACCCTCAACCTAACCCTAACCCTAACCCTAGCCCTAGCCCTAGCAGTAGACCTATCGTTAACCCTAACCCTAGACCTAGCCCTAACCCTAACCCTAGTCTTAGCCCTAACCCTAACCCTAGTCCTAACTCTAGACCTAGACCTACCCGAGACCTAATGCTAGACCTAACCCTAGACCTAGCCCTAACCCTAACCCTAGCCCTACCCTAGCCCTAAACCTAACCTGAACACTAGCCCTAAACCTAACCCTATCCATCACCCTAACCCTAACCCTAACGCTAGCCCTAGCCCAAGCAGTAGACGTAACGCTAAGCCTAAACCTAGACCTAGACCTAACACTAACCCAAGCCCCAGCCCTAACCATAACCCTAGCCTTAGACCTAACCCTAGCCCTAACAGTAACCCTAGCCCTAACCCTAACCCTAAACCTAAACCTAACCCTGACCCTAACCCTAGCCTTAAACCTAACCATAAGCTTTATCCTAGCCCTAAAGCTAACCATGACACTAGCCCTAAACCCAAACCTCACCCTAACCCTAACCCTAGACCTAGGCCTACCCTTAGCCCTAGCCCTAGCTCTAACACTAACCCTAGGCTAAACTTAACCCTAGCCCTAGACCTAACCGTAACACTATCCCTAAACCTAAACCTAAACCTAACCCTAACCCTAGCACTAACCCTGACCCTAGACCTATCCCTAGCCCTAACCTTCACCCTAGTTTTAAACATAACCCTAACCCTAACCCTAACCCTAGACATAACCCTAAACCTAGCCTTAGCCCTAACCTTAACCCTAGCCCTAATTCTAGACCTAGGCCTACCCCTAGCCCTAACCCTAGCCCTACCTTAACCTTAGCCCTAGAGCTATCCCTAACCCTAGCCTTAACCCGAACCCTAAACCTAACCCTAGCCCTAAACCTAAACCTAGCCTTAGACCACACCCTAGCCCTAACCTTAACCCTAGACTTAGCTCTAACCCTAACCCTAGACCTAACCCTAAACCTAACCCTAAACCTATCCATAACCCTAGCCATAAACCTAACCATAGCCATAACCATAACCCTAGCCCTAGCCCTAACCCTAACCCTAACCCTAACCTAACCCTAACCCTAACCCTACACATAACTCTAACCCTAGCCCTGGGCTTAACCCGAAACCTAGCCTTAGACCTAACCCTAGCAGTTACCCTAACCTTAGCCCTAGCACTAACCCTTACCCTAGCCCTAACCCTAACCCTAACCCTGAACTTAACCCAAACAATACACCTAACCGTAGCCCTAGCCCTCATACTAACCCTAACCCTAGCCCAAGTCCTAACCCTAACCCTAGCCTTAGACCTAACCCTAGCCCAAACCCCAACCCTAACCCTAAACCTAAACCTAACCCTAACCATAACCCTAACCCTAGCGCTAAACCTAACCCTAGCCTTAAACCTAACTCTAACCCTAACCCTAGCAAGACAATTTACCTTAAACCTTACCCTAGGCCTAACCCTAATACTAGGCCTAACCCTAGCCCTAACCCTAACCGTAGACATAACCCTAATCCTAGGCCTAGCCTGACACCCTAACCATAGCCTTAGACCTAACACTAACCCTAAAAGTAACCCTAACCCTAACCCTAGACATAACCCTAAACCTAGCCTTAGTCCTAATTTTAACCATAGCCTTAGACCTAACCCTAGCCCTAAACATAACCTTAGCCCTAGCACTAACCCTGACCCTAAACATAACCCTAACCCAAATACTAGACATAACCCTAAACCTAGCCCTAGTCCTAATTTTAACCCTAGCCTTAGACCTAAACCTAGCCCTAACCCTAACCCTAAACCTAACCCTAACCCTAACTCTAAACCTAACTCTATCCCTAGCCCTAAACCAAGCCCTAACCCTAACCTTAGCCTTAGCGCTATCCCTAGTTCTAACCCTAACATTAGCCCAAACCCTAACCCTAGCCCTAAATGTAACCCTAACCCTGACCCTAACCTTAACCCTAACCCTAGCCCTAAACCTAGCCCTAACCCTAACCTTAGCCTTAACCCTAACCCTAACCCTAAACCTAACCTTAGCCTCAGACCTAACCCTAGCCCTAACCCTAACCTTAGTCCTAGCCCTAACCCTAAACCTAGCCCTAACCCTAACCCTAGACCTGAACCTAACCCTACCCCTAACCCTAACCATAAACCTAACCCTAACCCTAGCCCTAACGCTAAACCTAACCCTAGCCCTAGCCCTAACCCTAGCCCAATCCCTTAACCTAACCCTATTTCTAACCCTAACCCTAGCCCTAGCCTTAACCCTAACTCTAGCCCTAACCCTAACCCTAGCCCTAGACCTAACCCTAAACCTAGCCCTAAACCTAAACCTAAACCTAACCTGAACCCTAGCCCAAACTCTGACCGAGGCCCTAGCCCTAACCCTAATGCTAACACTAGCCTTAGACCTAATCCTAACCCTAACTCTAACCCTAGCCCTAGCCCTAACCCTAACCCTAGCCCGACCCATTACCTTAACCCTTACCCTAACCCTAACTATAACCATAAACCTAACACTAACCCTAGCCCTAATCCTAACCCTAACCCTGGCCCTAAACCTAGCCTTAACCCTAACTTTAGCCTTAGCCTTAGCCCTAACCCTAGCCCTAAACCTAAACCTAGCCCTAACCCTAACCCTAGTTTTAGACCTAACCCTAGCCCTAATCCTTAACCTAGCCCTAGCCTTGGCCCTAGCCTTAAACATAACCCTAGCCCTAACCCTAACCCTAAACCTAGCCCTAGACCTAACCGTAACACTAGCACTAAACTTAACCCTAAACCTAAACGGAACCCTGGCCCTAACCATGACAGGAGCCCTAGCCCTAGCCCTAACCCTAACACTAGCCTTAGACCTACCCCTATCTCTAACTCTAATCTTAGCCCTAGCCCTAAACCTAACCCTAGCCCGACAGCTTACCTTAACCCTAACCCTAACCTTAAGGATAACCCTAGCTCTAACCCTAACCCAAGCCTTAGACCTAACAGTAGCCCTAATCCTAAACCTAGCCCTAGACCTAACCGTAACACTAGCCCTAAACCTAACCCTAAACCTAAATGGAAGCCTGGCCCTAAACATGACAGGAGCCCTAGCCCTAGCCCTAGCCCTAACCCTCACACTAGCCTTAGACCTACCCCTATCTCTAACTCTAATCTTAGCCCTAGCCCTAAACCTAACCCTAAGCCTAGCCTGAAAGCATACCTTAACCCTAACCCTAACCTTAAGGATAACCCTAGCTCTAACCCTAACCCAAGCCTTAGACCTAACAGTAGCCCTAATCCTAAACCTAGTCCTAAACCTAGCCCCAAACCAAAACCTAGCCCTAACCCTAACCCGAGATTTGGACCTAACCATAGACTTATCCCTAAACCTAGCCCTTCCCTAGCCTTAGAGCTAATCCTAGCCCTAACCCTAACCCTAGCCCTTGCGCTAACCCTAACCCTAGCTCTAAACCTAACCCTATCCCTAATCTTAAACCTAGCCCTAACCTGAATTCTAAACCTAAACCTAGCCCTAACGCTAACCCTGGTCCTAACCCTAACCCTAGCCCTAAACCTAACCCTAGCCCTAACACTAGTCCTGGCCCTGACCCTAACTAACTCTAAACCTAACCCTAATCTTAACTCTAATCCTAACCCTAACCCTAACCCTAGTCCTAGCCCTGACCCTAGCCCTAAACCTAAACTGAAACCTAATCCTAGCCCTATACCTAACCCTAACCCTAGCCCTGACCCTAATCCTAAACTTAACCCAACCCTAATCCTAGCCCTAGACCTAACGCTAACCCTTGTATAACCCTAACCCTAAACCTAACCCTAAACCTAGCCCTAGACCTAACGCTAACCCTAACCCTAGACCTAGCCCTAAAGCTAACCCTAACCCTAGACCTAGCAGTAACCCTAACCCTAGCCTTAGACCTAACTCTAACCCTATCTTTATCCTAGCCCTAAACCTAATCCTAACACTAGCCCTAAACCTAAACCTCACCCTAACCCTAACCGTAACACTAGCCCTAGCCGTAGCAGTAGACCTAACGCTAACCCTAGCCCTAGCCCTAGCCCTAAACCTAACCCAAGCCTTAGCCCTAAACCTAAACCTAGCCCTAACCATAACCCTAGTTTTAGACCTAACCCTAGCCCTAACCCTTAACCTAGCCCTAACCCTGGCCCTAGCCTTAAACCTAACCCTAGCCGTAACTCTAACCCTCCCCCTAACCCTAACCCTAAACCTAGCCCTAGACCTAACCGTAACACTAGCCCTAAACCTAAACCTAAACCTAAACCTAAACCTAACCCTAGCTCTAAACCTGACCCTAGACCTATCCCTATCCCTAACCCTCACCCTAGTTTTAGACATAACCCTAACGTAACCCTAACCCTAGACATAACCCTAAACCCAGACATAGCCCTAACCGTAACCCTAGCCCTAGCTTTAACCTTAACCCTAGCCCTGACCCTAGACCTAGGCCTACACCTAACCCTAGCCCTAGCCCTAACCCTAACCCTAGCCCATACTTTAACCCTAGCCCTAGACCTAACCCTAACCCTAGCCTTAACCATAACCCTAAACCTAAACTTAACCCTAGCCCTAACCCTGACCCTAGCCCTAGGCCTAACCCTAGCCCAATCCTAGCCCTAACCCTAACTGAGCCCTAACCCTAACCCTAGCCCTAGACCTAAACCTAACCCTATCCCTAGTCTTAAATATAGCCCTAACCCGAATTCTAACCCTAAACATAGCCCTAACCCTAACCCTAGTCCTAACGCTAAACCTAGCCCTAAAACTAACCCTAGCCCTAACCCTAGTCCTAGCCCTGACCCTAGCTAACTCTAAACCTAACCCTAATCTTAACCCTAATCCTACCCCTAACCCTAATCCTAGTCCTAGCCCTGACCCAAGCCCTAACCCTAAACCTAATCCTAGCCCTATACCTAACCCTAAACCTAACCCCAGCCCTAACCCTAAAAATAAACCTAACCCTAACCCTAGCCCTAAACCTAATCGTAGACCTAGCCATAACCCTAACCCTAAACCTAACCCTAACCCTAGCCCTAGACCTAACGCTAACCCTACCATAGACCTAGCCCTAACCCTAACCCTAGCCTTAGACCTAACCCTAACCCTAGCTTTATCCTAGCCCTAAACCTAAACCTAAACCTCACCCTAAACCTAACCCTAACACTAGCCCTAGCCCTAGCAGTAGACCTAACACTAACCCTAACCCTAACCCTAGCCCTACCCTAACCCTAGCCCTAGCCCAAGACCTAACGCTAAGGCTATGCCTATCCCTATCTGTAACCGTAACCCTAGCACTAACCCTAACCATTGCCCTAACCCTAACACTTGTCATAACCCTAACACTAGTCCTAAACCTAACCCTAAACCTAGCTTTATCCTAGCCTTAAACCTAAACCTCACCCTAAACCTAACCCTAACACTAGCCCTAGCCCTAGCAGTAGACCTAACGCTAACCCTAACCCTAACCATAGCCCTAACCCTAACCCTAGCCTTAGCCCTAACGCTAACCCTAGACCTAGGCAAACCCCTAGCCCTAGCCCTAGCCCTAAAACTAACCCTAGACCTAACTTTAACCCTAGCCCTAACCTTAAACTTAGCCCTAGACCTATCCCCAACCCTAGCCTTTTCCCTAACCTAAACCTACACCTAACCCTAGCGCTAACCCTAAACCTAGCCTTAGACCACACCCTAGCCCTAACCTTAACCCTACCCTTAGCTCTAATCCTAAACCTAGACCTAACCCTAACCCTAGCCCTAACCCTAACACTAAACCTAACCCTAAACCTAGCCCTAAACCTAACCCTAACCCTAGCCCCACACATTACTTTAACCCTAACCCTAAACCTAACCCTAAACCTAACCCTAAACCTGACCATAACCCTAGCCGTAACCCCGACCCTAGCCATAACCCTAACCTTAGCCCTAGCCATAACCCTAACCATAGCCTTAGACCTAACCCTAACCCTACCCTTAGACCTAACCTTAGCCCTAAACCTAACCCTAGCTCTAGCCCTGACGCTAATCTGCCAACAGCCTATCCCTAAACTTAACCCTAGACTTAGCCCTAAACCTAACCCTAAACCTAACCCTAACCCTAGCCCCAAACCTAACAATAGCCCGAACCTTAACACTAGCCCTAGACCTAAACCTAACCCTAGCCCTAAACCTAACCCTAACCCTAATTACTAACACTAACCCTAGCCCTAACCCTGACACTAGCCCTAATCCAAACCCTACACCTAACCCTAACGCTAACCCTAGCCCTAACCCTGACACTAGCCCTAATCCTAACCCTAACCCTAACCCTAAACCTAGACATAACCCTAACCCTACCCCTAGCCCTAACCCTAACCCTAAACCTAACCCTAACCCTAGCCCTAGCCCAAGACCTAATGCTAACGCTAAATCTAGCCCTATCCCTAACCCTAACCCTATCCCTAACAATAAACCTAGCCCTAACCCTCACCTTAACCCTAATCCTAACCCTATCCCTAACCCTAACCCTAAACCTAAACCTAACCCTAACCCTATCCCTAGCCCTAGCCCTAACCCTAACCTTAACCCTAGCCCTAGCCCTAGCTCTAACCCTAACCTAACCCTAACCCTAATCCCAACCCTAGACATAACTCTAACTCTAGCCTTAGACCTAACCCTAGCAATAACCCTAAACTTAACCCTAGGCCTAAGCCATATCCTAGCCCTAACCCTAACCCTAACCCAACAATACACCTAACCCTAGCCCTAGCCCTCATCATAACTCTAACCCTAGCCCTAGCCCTAACACTAACCCTAGCCTTAGACCTAACCCCAGCCCAAAGCCCAACACTAACCCTAACCCTAACCATAACCCTAACCCTAACCCTAACCCTATCCCTAACACTAACCCTAAACCTAACCCTATCGCTAGCCTTAACCCTAACCTTGACCCTAGCCCTAGCCCTAGCCCTAACCCTAAACCTAACCTTAACCTAAACCTAATCCTAACACTAACCCTAACCCAAACCCGAACCCTAGCCTTAAACCTAACTCTAAAAATAGTCCTAAACTTAGCCCTAGCCCTAACCCTTACCCTAGCCCTAACCATAACCCTAACCTTGACCCTAACCCTAACAATACACCTAACCCTAGCCCTAGCCCTCATCCTAACCCGAACCCTAACCCAAGCCCTAACCCTAGCCTTAGACCTAACCCTAGCCCAAACCCCAACCCTAACCCTAACCCTACACCTAACACCAACCATAACCCTAACTCTAGCCTTAACCCTAACCCTAACCCTAGCCCTAAACCTAACTCTAACCCTAACCGTAGCCAGACAACTTACCTTAACCCTAATCCTAGGCCTAACCCTAGTGCTAACCCTAACCCTAGACATAACCCTAATCCTAGCCCTAGTCCTAATGTTAACCCTAGCCTTAGACCTAACCCTAGCCTTAAACCTAACCTTAGCCCTAGCACTAACCCTGAACCTAGCCCTAACCCTAACCCTAACCCTGACCCTAACGGTAAAACTAAACATAACCCTAGCCCTAGCCCTAACTCTAACCTTAACCCTGGCCCTAGCCCCAGCCCTAACCCTAACCCTAGACTTATATCAAACCCTATTCCTAAACGAACCCAAGCCCTAACCCTATCACTAACCCTAAAACTAAACCTAACATTAACCCTAACCCTAACCTTAGCCCTAACCCTAAACCTAACCCTAACCCTAACTTTAAACTTAGCCTTAGCCATAACCCTAGCCCTAACCATCACCCTAACCCTAACCCTAACAGTAGCCCTAACCCTAACCCTAACCCTAGCCCTAACCCTAGCCTTAGCCCTAACCCTAACACTAGCCCTAACCCTAACCCTAACCCTAGCCCTAGACCTAACCCTAACCCTAGCCTTAACATAATCCTAAACCTAAACCAAACACTACCCCTAACCCTAGCACTAAGCCTAGCCATAACCCTGACCCTTGTCCTAATCCTAGCCCTAGCCCTAAACCTAAACCTAGCCTTAGACCTAACACTAGCCCTAGCCCTAACCCTAGCCTTAGCCCTAAATCTAAACCTAGCCCTAACCCTAACCCTAGTTTTAGACCTAACCCTAGCCCTAACCCTTAACCTAGCCCTAGCCCTGGCCCTAGCCTTAAACCTAACCCTAGCCCTAACCCTCACCCTAAACCTAGCCCTAGACCTAACCATAACACTAGCCCTAAACCTAACCCTAAACCTAAACGGAACCCTGGCCCTAACCATGACAGGAGCCCTAGCCCTAACCCTACCCCTAACCCTAGACCTAGGCCTACCCCTAACCCTAGCCTTAGCCCTAGCCCTAGCCCTAACACTAACGCTAGCCCTAACCTTAACCCTAGCCCTAGACCTAACCCTAACCCTAGCCCTAAACCTAAACCTAAACCTAAACCTAACCCTAACCCTAACCCTAAACCTGACCCTATCCCTATCCCTAGCCCTAACCCTCACCCTAGTTTTAGACATAACCCTAACCTAACCCTAACCCTAGACATAACCCTAAACCTAGACATAGACCTAACCGTAACCCTAGCCCTAGCTTTAACCTTAACCCTAGCCCTGACCCTAGACCTAGGCCTAACCCTAGCCCAAACCCTAGCCCTAACCTTAACTGAGCCCTAACCCTAACCCTAGCCCTAACCCTAGCATTAGACCTAACCCTAGCCCTAACCTTAACACTAACCCTAGCCCTAACCCTAAACCTAGCCCTAGCCCTAGCCCTAACCCTAACCCTAGACTTAGACCACACCCTAGCCCTAACCTTAACCCTAGCCTTAGCTCTAACCCAAACCCTAGACCTAACCCTAACCCTAGCCCTAGACCTAAACCTAACCCTATCCCTAATCTTAAATATAGCCCTAACCCGAATTCTAACCCTAAACATAGCCCTAACCCTAACCCTAGTCCTAACCCTAAACCTAGCCCTAAACCTAACCCTAGCCCTAACCCTAGTCCTAGCCCTGACCCTAACTAACTCTAAACCTAACCCTAATCTTAACCCTAATCCTACCCTAACCCTAATCCTAGTCCTAGCCCTGACCCTAGCCCTAACCCTAAACCTAATCCTAGCCCTATACCTAACCCTAAACTTAACCCCAGCCCTAACCCTAAAAATAAACCTAACCCTAACCCTAGCCCTAAACCTAATCGTAGACCTAGCCATAACCTTAACCCTAAACCTAACCCTAACCCTAGCCCTAGACCTAACGCTAACCCTACCATAGACCTAGCCCTAACCCTAACCCTAGCCTTAGACCTAACCCTAACCCTAGCTTTATCCTAGCCCTAAACCTAAACCTAAACCGCACCCTAAACCTAACCCTAACACTAGCCCTAGCCCTAGCAGTAGACCTAACGCTAACCCTAACCCTAACCCTAGCCCTAGCCCAAGACCTAACGCTAAGGCTATGCCTTTCCCTATCTGTAACCCTAACCCTAGCACTAACCCTAACCATTGCCCTAACCCTAACACTTGTCCTAACCCTAACACTAGTCCTAACCCTAACCCTATACCTATACCTAACCCTAACCCTAGCTCTAAACCTAACCCTAACACTAACCCTAACGCTAACCCTAGCCCTAGACCTAACCCTAAACCTAGCCCTAAATTTAACGCTTAACCTAACCCGAACCCTAGCCCTAACCCTAACCCTATCCCTAGCCTGACCCCTAGCCTTAGCCCTAACCATAACCCTAGCCCTAATCGTAACCAAGCCCTAGACCTAACCATAGTCCTAAATGCAACCCTAGCCATAACCCGAACCATAACACTAGCCCTAGCCCTAGCCCTAACCCTAACCCTAGCCTTAGACCTAAACCTAGCCCTAACCCTAAACCTAACCCTAGCCCAAAACCTATCCCAACCTTAGCCCACACCATAGACTTAACCTTAACCCTAGACTTAGTCCTAAACCTAACACTAAACCTAACCCTAATCCTAGCCCTAACCCTGACCCTAGCCTTAGACCTAACTTTAGCCCTAACCCTAAACCTAGCCCTAGACCTAACCCTAACCCTAACCCTAGACCTAACCCTAACCCTAACCTTGACCCTAACCCTAACACTAAACCTAACCCTAACCCTAGCCCTAGCCCTAACCACAACAATAACACTAACCATAACCCTAGCCCTAACCCTAACCCTAACCTGAGCCAAACACCTTACCTTAACCCTAACCCTAGGCCTAAACCTAATCGTAGCCTTAACCCTAGCTCTAACCCTAATCCTAACCCTAGCCCTAATCCTAACCCTAGGCTTAGAGCTAACCTTAGTCCTAGCCCTAAACCTAGCCCTAAACCTAACCATAACCCTAGACTTAGCCCAAATCCTAGCAATAACCTTAACCCTAGACCTAAACACAACCCTAAACCCAAACCTAACCCTAATCCTAACCCTAACCCTAACCCTTACCCTAACCCTAAACCTAACCCTAACCTAGCCCTAACCCTAACCTTAGCCTGAGCCATAACCCTAGCCCTAAACCTAAACCTAGCCCTAACCCTAACCCTAACACTAAACCAAACCCTAACCCCAGCCCTAACATTCACCTTAGCCTTAGGACTAAAACTGGCCCTAACACTAACCTTAGCCCTAACCCTAGCCCTAACCCTATCCCTAACCCTAGCCCCAGCCCAAGACCTAACGCTAAGGCTATGCCTATCCCTATCTGTAACCCTAACCCTAGCACTAACCCTAACCATTGCCTTAACCCTAACACTCGTCCTAACCCTAACACCAGTCCTAACCCTAACCCTATACCTAGACCTAACCCTAACCCTAGCCCTAAACCTAACAATAAACCTAACCCTAACACTAGCCCTAACGCTAACCATAGCCCTAGACCTAACCCTAACCCTAGCCATAAATTTAACACTTAACCTAACCCGAACCCTAGCCCTAACTTTAAACTTAGCCTTAGCCGTAACCCTAGCCCTAACCATCACCCTAACCCGAACCCTAACATTAGCCCTAACCCTAACCCTAGCCCTAGCCCTAGCCCTAACCCTAACCCTAACACTAGCCCTAACCCTAACCCTAGCCCTAGACCTAACCTTAACCCTAGCCCTAAACATAATCCTAAACCTAAACCAAACACTACCCCTAACCCTAGCACTAAGCCTAGCCATAACCCTGACCCTAGCCCTAATCCTAGCCCTAGCCCTAACCCTAAACCTTAACCTAACACTAAATCCTATCCCTAACCCTAACTCTAATCCTAACCCTCACCCTAGACCTAACCTTAACCCTAGCCCTAGCCCAAACCGAACCCTAGTCTTAGACCTAAACCTAGCCCTAAACCTAACCTTACCCTAGCCCTAACAATAGCCATAACCCTAACCCTAACCCTAGCCCTAAACCTAACCCACACTTAACCCTAAACTTAGCCTTAGCCCTAACCCTAGCCCTAACCCTAACTCTAAACCTAGCCCTAGCTCTAACCCTAACACTAGACTTAACCCACACCCTACCCCTAACCCTAACTGTAGCCCTAACCCTAACCCTAAACATAGCCCTGCCCCTAACCCTAGCCCTAGCCCTAACCCTAACTCTAACCCTAATCCTAACCCTAGACCTAGAACTAACGTTAACCCTAGCCCTTATGCTAACCCTAGCCTAGTCTGACCCCTAACACTAACCCTAACCCTAACCCTAACCCTAGCCCTAGCCCTAAACCTAGCCCTAACCCTAACCTTAGACTTAGTCCCAACCCTAGCCCTAACATAACCTTAACCCCTAAACCCAAGCCTAACAAGAACCCCTAATTTTGACCCTAACCCCTAACCCTTACCCCTAAGCCACACCCTAACTCGAACCCTAACCCTAACCTCTAGCGCTAACCTTAATTCTAAACCTAACACTAAACTAATTCTAATCCTAACCATAAACCTAATCCCTAACCCTAACCCAAAACACAAAGCTAAATATTGGTGGTGGTGATTAATATTTACTAATGATTCTCTTTTAGTTAAGCTTGCTGTTAATCCTAAATAGTTGTATAATCAAATCACCACACAGAGACTGGGATTATTTAGTTAACCTTGAACACAATGCTGGGCAATAGTTACTCCCTCTCAAACCTCCAAGCCCTCATAGTTTCCTAACATTTAGATTTCCTACATTTTACTTCCTTTTAGTGATATCTTAGGTCTAGTCCATCTCTCCACCTTGTTACCAGATCTCTCCTCCAGCTCTGCTCCAAGCTCTCCTTGCCCTTTCTCCTCCCCACTCATTTCTTGCCCTAGGCCTCTAACAGTGATATATAGCACTCTACAGCACAGAAACAAGGTACCATCAAAGGAACAAAAACGCAAAGCTGTAAACAAATTCACATGCGTGTCGCAAAGTTGTAAACAAATTCACATGCGTGTCTCCCGCTCAATTACGATAACAGGAAAACTGAAAAGTGATTATCTCGCACTCTACAGCACAGAAACAAGGTACCATCAAAGGAACAGAAACGCAAAGCACAAAGTTGTAAAAAAAATTCACATACATGTCGCCCGCTCAATTACGATAACAGGAAAACTGAAAAGTGATATATCACACTCTACAGCACAGAAACAAGTTACCAGCAAAAGAATAGAAACACAAAGCACTATGTTGTAAACTAATTCACATGTGTGTGGCTCGCTCAATTAGGAATACAGGAAAACTGAAATGTGATATATCGCACACTACAGCAAAGAAACAAATTTCCAACAAAAGAAGAGAAACACAAAGCACAATGTTTGAAACTAAATCACATGTGTGTCGCTCGCTCAGTTAGGAATACAGGAAAACTGAAGAGTGATATCTCGCATTGTACAGCACAGATAAAAGTCTCCAATGAAAGAACAGAAATGCAAAGCACAACATTGTAAACTAATTCACATATGTGTCGCCCGCTCAATTACAATAACAGGAAAACAGAAAAGTGATATTTCACACTCCACAGCACAGAAACAAGTTTCCAACAAAAAAAAGAGAAACGCAAAGCACAACGTTGCAAACTAAACCACATGTGTGTCGCTCGCTCAGGAATACAGGAAAACTGAAAAGTGATATCCCGCATGTACAGCACAGAAACAAGTTTCCAACGACCGAACAGAAACGCAAAGCACAACGATGTAAGTTAATTAATATACGTGTCGCCCACTCAATTAGGATAACATGAATACTGAAAAGTGATATCTGGCACTATACGGCAGAGAAACAAGTTTCCAACAAAAGAACAGAAACACAAAGGCAATATTTGAAACTAAATCACATGTGTGTCGCTCGCTCAATTAGAAATACAGGAAAACTGAAAAGTCATTTCTCGCGCTATACGGCACAGAAACAAGTTTCCAACAAAAGAAGAGAAACAAAAAAGCACTACGGTGTAAACTAAATCACATGTGAGATGCTTGCTCAATTAGGAATGCAGGAAAAGTGAAAAGTGATATCTCTATCACTATACGGTACAGAAACAAGTTTCCCACAAAAGAACTGAAACGCAAAGTATTGTGTTGCAAATTAAAACACATGTGTGTCTCTCACTCAATTAGGAATACAGGAAAACTGAAAAGTGATATCCCGCATGTACAGCACAGAAACAAGATTCCAACAAAAGAAATAAAACGCTAAGCACAAAGTTGTAAGCTAGTTCACATACCTGTCGCCCGCTCAATTAGGATAACATAAAAACTGAAAAGTGATATATCGCACTATACAGCACAGAAACAAGTTCCATCAAAAGAACAGAATCAAAAGTACAATGTTGTAAACTAAATCATATATGTGTCGCTCGCACAATTATCAATACAGGAAAACTGAAAAGTGATATATCGCACTCTACAGCACAGAAACAAGTTCCATCAAAAGAACAGAATCAGAAAGTACAATGTTGTAAACTAAATCACATATGTGTCGCTCTCACAATTGTCAATACAGGAAAACTGAAAAGTGATATATCGCACTCTACAGCACAAAAACAAGTTTCCAACAAAAGAACAGAAACACAAAGGCAATGTTTGAAACTAAATCACATGTGTGTCGCTCGCTCATTTAGGAATACAGGAAAACTGAAAAGTCACATCTCGGACAATACGGCACAGAAACAAGTTTCCAACAAAAGAAGAGAAACAAAAAAGCACTACGGTGTAAACTAAATCACATGTGAGACGCTTGCTCAATTAGGAATACAGGAAACGTGAAAAGTGATATCTCTATCACTATACGGTACAGAAACAAGTTTCCCACAAAAGAACTGAAAAGCAAAGTATGGCGTTGCAAATTAAAACACATGTGTGTTGCTTGCTCAATTAGGAATACAGGAAAACTGAAAAGTGATATCTCGCACTGTACAGCACAGAAACAGGTTTCCAACGAAAAAACAGAAAGGCAAAAAACTACGTTGTGAACTAAATCACATGTGTGTCGCCTGCTCAATTACTTATTCAGGAAAACTGAAAAGTGGTATCTCGCACTCTACAGCACAGAAACAAGTTACCATCAAAACAAAAGAAATGGAAAGCACAATGTTGCAAACTAAATAACATGTGTGCCACTCACTCAATTATGAATGCAGGAAAACTGAAAAGTGATATCTCGAACTACATGGCACAGACAAAAATTTCCAAGAAAAGAAGAGAAAGGCAAAGCAATACGTTGTAAACTAAAACACATATGTATCCCTCGCTCAATTAGGAATACATGAAAACTGAAAAGTGATATCTCACACTATAAGGCACAGATACAAGTTTCCAACAAAAGAACTGAAACGCCAAGCACTATGTTGTAAACCAAATCACATGTGTGTCACCCACTCAATTAGGACTACAGGAAACCTGAAAAGTGGTATGTCGCACTGTCCAGCACAGAAACAATTTTCCAAAGAAAGAACAGAAACACAAAGCACAAAGTTGTAAACTAGTTCACATACCTGTCACCTGCTCAATTAGGATAACAGGAAAACTGAAAATGATATCTTACAGTGTACAGCACAGAAACAAGTTTCCAACCAAAGAACAGAAACGTGAAGCACAAAGTTGTAACTAATTCGCATACGTGTCGCCCGATTAATTAGGATGACAGGAAAACTGAAAAGTGATATATCGCACTCTACAGGACAGAAACAGGGTACCATCATAAGAACAAAAATGGAAAGCACAATGTTGTAAACTAATTCACATATGTATCGCCAGCTCAATTACGATAACAGGAAAACTGAAAAGTGACATATCGCAATCTACAGCACAGAAACAAGTTACCATCAAAACAACAGAAACGGAAAGCACAATGTTGAAAATAAGTAACATGTGTGCCGCTCGCTCAATTATGAATACAGGAAAACTGAAAAGTGATATCTCACACTATACGGCACAAAATCATGTTTCCAACAAAAGAAGAGAAAAACAAAGCACTATGTTGTAAACTAATTCACATATGTATCGCTCCCTCAATTACGATAACAGGAAAACTGAAAAGTGACATATCGTACTCTACAGCACAGAAACAAGTTACCATCAAAAGAATAGAAAGGCAAAGCAGTACATTGTAAACTAAATCACATATGTGTCGCTTGCTGAATTGGGAATACAGGAAAACTGAAAAGTGATATGTCCTACTGTACAGCACAGAAACAAGTTTCCAACAAAAGAACAGAAACACAAAGCACTACGATGAGAACTAAATTACATGTGTGTCGCTGGATCAATTAGGAATACAGGAAAACTGATAAGTGATATATCGCACTGTACAGAACAGAAACAAGTTTCCAATGACAGAACTGAAACGCAAAGCACAATGTTTGAAAGTAAATCACATGTGTGCCACTCACTCAATTAGCAATACAGGAAAACTGAAAAAGTGATATCTCACACTATACGGCAGAGAAACAAGTTTCCAACCAAAGAACTGAAACACAGAGCACTACGTTTTAAACTAATTCACATATGTGTCGCCCGATCAATTAGGATAACAGGAAAACTGAAAAGTGATATATCGCACTATACAGCACAGAAACAAGTTCCATCAAAAGAACAGAATCGGAAAGTACAATGTTGTAAACTAAATCACATATGTGTCGCTTGCACAATTATCAATACAGGAAAACTGAAAAGTGATATATCGCACTCTAAAGCACAGAAACAAGTTACCATCAAAAGAATAGAATGGCAAAGCAGTACATTGTAAACAAAATCACATGTGTGTCGCTCACTCAACTAGGAATAGAGGAAAACTGAAAAGTGATATATCGCACTCTACAGAACAGAAACAGGGTACCATCATAAGAACAAAAATGGAGAGCACAACGTTGTAAACTAAATCACATGTGTGTCGCTCGCACAATTATGAATACAGGAAAACTGAAAAGTGATATATCACAGTGTACAGCACAGAAACAAGTTACCATCAAAAAAACAGAAACGGAAAGCACAATGTTGAAATTAAGTAACATGTGTGCCGCTCGCTCAATTATGAATACAGGAAAACTGAAAAGTGATATCTCACACTATACGGCACAAAAACAAGTTTCCAACAAAAGAAGAGAAAAAACAAAGCACTATGTTGTAAACTAATTCACATATGTATTGCTCCCTCAATTACAATAACAGGAAAACTGAAAAGTGACATATCACAATCTACAGCACAGAAACAATTTACCATCAAAACAACAGAAACAGAAAGCACAATGTTGCAAACTAAATCACATGTGTGTCGCTCGCTCAATTGGGAATTCAGGAAAACTGAAAAGTGATATGTTGCACTGTCCAGCACAGAAACAAGTTTCCAAGATAAGAACAGAAACGCAAAGCACAACGTTGTAAACTAAATCAATTTGTATCTCTTGCTCAATTAGAAATTCAGAAAGCCCTAGCCCTAACCCTATACATAACTCTAACCCTAGCCCTAACCCTAACGTGAATCCTAGCCTTAGACCTAAACCTAGCCCTAAACCTAACCTTAGCCTTAGCCCTAGCCCTAACCTTAACCCTAAACCTGACCCTAACCCTTACTCTAAAATTATTCCTAGCCCTAGGCCCAACCCCAGTCCTTACCATAACCCTAAGCCTAACCCTAGACCGACCCCTTATCTTAACCCTAACCCTAGGCCTAAACATAACCCTAGCCCTAACCAAGGCCTAAAACTAACCCTAGATCTAATCCTAAGCCTAGACCTAGATCTAACCCTAAACCTGGACATAGACCTAACCCCAGTTGTAACCCTAAATATAGCCCTAGCACTAGCCCTAGCCCTAACACTAACACTAACCTTAGCCCACACCCTAGCCCTAACCTTAACCCTAGGACTAGCCATAACCTTAACTCTAACCCTAGCCCTAGCCCTAAAACTAACCCTAGCCTTAGACCTAACCCTAGCCCTAACGCTAACCTTAGCCCTAGCCCTAACCCTAACCCTAACCTAACCCTAGCCCAACAACTTACCTTATTCTTAACACTAGATCTAACCCTAATTCTAGCCCTATCCCTAGCCCTAAATCTAATCCTAGCCCTAGCCCTAACCCTAAACCTAGCCTTAGTCCACACCCTAGCCCTAACCTTTACCCTAGCCCTAGCCCTAACCCTAACCTAACCATAACCCAAACCCTACACCTAACCCTAGCCCTAGCTCAAACCCAAACCCTAACCATAGCCCTAACCCTAACCATAACCCTGACCCTAACCCTATACCTAAACCTAACCCTAATCCTAACCATAAACCTAACCCTAACCCTAGCCCGAAACCTAGCCCGAAACGTAACCTTAGCTTTAGCCCTAAACATAGTCCTAAGCATAATCCTAACCCTAACACTAGCCCTAACACTAACCCTAGCCCTAACCCTAACCCTAGTTTGGACCTAACCCTAGACCTAACCCTAAACGTAGCTTTAGACCTAAACCTAGCCCTAAACCTAAACTTAGCCCTAGCCCTAACCCGAACCCTAGCCCTAACCCTAAACCTAACACTAACCCTGATCAAAACCCTAACCCTAACCCTAACCCTAACCCTAACCCTAACCCTAAACCTAACCCTATCAGTAATGCTAACCCTCTCATTAGCCTTAGCCCTAACCCTAACCCTAACCCTAACCATAACCTTAGCCTTACCACTAACCCTAGCCCTAACCCTAACCCTAGCCCAAGCCCAAGACCTAATGCTAATGCTAACCCTAGCCCTATCCTTATTCCTAAAAATAACCCTATCCCTAAACCTAACCCTAGCCCTAACCTTAACACTAGCACTAACCCTAAACCTAATCCTAGACCTAACCCTAATCCTAGACCTAAACAAAACCATAAACCTAACCCGAACCCTAGCCCTAACCCTTACCAGAGCCCTAGCCCTAGCCCTAACCCTAACTCTAGCCCTAGACCTAACCCTAGCGCTAACCCTTACCCTAGCCTTAGCCAACACCTAGACCTAAACTTAACCCAAGCCCTAGGCCTAGCCCTAAACCTAACCCTAACCTAACACTAAACATAACCCTAGACATAATTCTAACCATATCTCTAGCCCTAAACCGAACCCTAGCCTTAGACGTAACCCTAGCCCAAACCCCAACCCTAACCCTAACCCTAGACATACCCCTAAACCTAGCCCTAGCCCTAACCCTATCCCTAGCCCTAAACCTAACCCTTGCCTTACACTAACTCTAAACATAACCCTAATCTTAACAATAAACCTAACCCTAGCCCTAGACCTAACCCTAACCCTAAACTTAACCCTAGACCTTGCCTTAACTCTAACCCTATCTCTAGCCCTAAACCGAACCCTAGCCTTAGGCCTAACCCTAGCCCAAACCC